>JAVVLW010003060.1:0-25000 GCA_034401795.1 Chaetoderma sp. LZ-2023a | reverse complement strand
AGCATGATTGAAAATGTACATATATAAAAGCATACAATATATGAAAACTAGAGGCCCAATGGGTCGTGTATCGCTCACGTGGAACTACTGGCCACTGGCTCATACGAACAAAACGAGATGACCACAGGAAACATTTGCCAATCTAATTTTTGTTAAGATGTTTTTATTAAAATTGTGGGTAACATGCTTGGGTAACATACTTTTCTCAGTAATTTTCAGAAAACCAATTTCGGCTTCAAAATCGATGACATAAAATATCCAATATGACAGCCAAACACAATACAAGTATGACGTAATACACCAATGAGGCAATAGTCCTTATTATTACTGACTAATAACGCAAGTACCACTAACACTATCAACTAACGGGATAAGCACAATTTGTCAAATGGGACAGACGTAACTTATGCCACTAACCAATGAAATCATGCATTATCGACAGAATTTACCATTGGGGTAAGCATAGCTGATGCTACTGGCTCAACAAGAAAACAGGTTCCTGACATCATTGACCAATGAGACAAGTGTTACAGACATTATTGACCAATGAGACAAGTGTTACAGACATTATTGACCAATGGCCGAAGCAGCATTGGACAATGTGGCAAGCGTATCTGATGTTATGGACAAATGGGGCAACAGTCCTTGGCATTATTGACAAAAGGGGCAATCATCCCTGAGACTAATGACCAACAAATCACGTGTCATTTACACTATTGACCCATGGGACAAGCAGCGATTGTCAATGTGGAATGCACAACTGATGTCAATTATCGATGGATCAAGAGTCCTTGGGAGTCAAATGGGCCGGATATATGAAAATTTGTGCTGGAAAAACAAAGTCTGTGTATAACTGACACAATTGTCCAACAGGGAAAGTACCATTGTCACATGAGGCATGTTAAATAGAATGGGGGCAAGGGTCACTGACAAAGATGTCGAGAGGAAACGCGAGAACATTGCCATTCCTGTCATTATTATCAAATGGTTCAAGAGTAGCAACAGATGCCATTTACCCATGGGGCAATGGCTATAAGCACATATTTGAGCCGGCAATAAAAATATATCTAACCAATGGAAAAGTATCATTGGTCATTGGCCAATTGGACAGACTCAGCCCCTCCCCGACAATACTGAGCAATTGCTCAAGAGTGCGAAAAGAGGCAATTTACCAATGGAACAATGGTCACAGTCACGGGACAATGGGCACAGTCACGGGACAATGGGCACAGTCACGGGACAATGGCCACAGTCACGGGACAATGGCCATAGTCACGGGACAATGGCCACAGCCACGGCACAATGACCACAGTCACGGGGCAATGACCACAGTCACGGGGTAATGACCACAGTCACGGCGCAATGGCAACAGCCACGGGACAATGGCCACCGTCACGGGACAATGGTCAGTCACCGCACAATGACCACAGTCACGGTAAAATGGCCACAGTCCAGGGACAATGGCCACAGTCACGGGACAATGGGCACAGTCACGGGGCAATGACCACACTCACGGGGCAATGACCATAGTCACGGGACAATGACCATAGTCACAGGACAATGGCCATAGTCACGGGACAATGGCCATGGCCACGGGAAAATGGTCAGTCATGGAACAATGGCCACAGTCACATGACAATGGCCACAGTCACG
The DNA here is from genome assembly GCA_034401795.1 of Chaetoderma sp. LZ-2023a. Taxonomy (NCBI): domain Eukaryota; kingdom Metazoa; phylum Mollusca; class Caudofoveata; order Chaetodermatida; family Chaetodermatidae; genus Chaetoderma; species Chaetoderma sp. LZ-2023a. Next base: position 23,347 of record JAVVLW010003060.1, on the reverse strand, counting down.
GGACAATGGCCACAGTCACGGCACAATGGCCACAGCCATGGGACAATGGTCACAGTTTTTGGGCAATGACCACAGTTCCGGGACAATGACAACAGTCACGAGACAATGGCCACAGTCCCGGGACAATGGCCACAGTCTCGGGACAATGACCTTAGTCTCGGGACAATGGCCACAGTCACGGTACAATGGCCACAGTTCGGGACAATGGTCGCAGTCACGGGACAAGGGTCACAGTCACGGGATAATGGTCACAGTCCCGAGACAATGTTACAGTCCGTGACAATGTCCACAGTCACGGGACAATGGTCACAGTGCAGAGACAATGGCCACAATCACGGGACAATGGCCACAGTCATGGGGGCAATGGCCACCGTCACGGGGCAATGGCCACAGTCTCGGGACAATGGCCACAGTCACGGGACAATGGCCTCAGTCACGGGACAATGGCCTCAGTCACGGGGCCATGGCCACAGCCACGGGACAATGGCCACAGTCACGGGACAATGGCCACAGTCACGGGGCATTGACCACAGTCACGGGGCAAGGACCATCATCACGGGGCAATGGCCACAGTCACGGGACAATGACCACAGAAACCGCACAATGACCACAGTCACGGGAAAATGGCCAATCACGGGACAATAGCCACAGTCGCAGGGCAATGGCCACAGTCCCGGGACAATGACCACAGTCACGGGAAAATGGCCACAGTCCAGGGACAATGGCCACAGTCACGGGACAATGGGCACAGTCACGGGCAATGACCACACTCACGGGGCAATGACCATAGTCACGGAACAATAACCACAGCCACGGGGCAATGACCATAGTCACGGGACAATGACCATAGTCACAGGATAATGGCCACAGTCATGGGACAATGGCCATGGCCACGGGAAAATGGCCAGTCATGGAACAATGGCCACAGTCACATGACAATGGCCACAGTCACGGGACAATGGCCACAGTCACGGCACAATGGCCACAGCCATGGGACAATGGCCGCTGTTTTTGGGCAATGACCACAGTCCCGGGACAATGACAACAGTCACGGGACAATGGCCAGTCACGGGGCCATGGCCACAGCCACGGGACAATGGCCACAGTCACGGGACAATGGCCACAGTCACGGGGCATTGACCACAGTCACGGGGCAAGGACCATCATCACGGGGCAATGGCCACAGTCACGGGACAATGACCACAGACACCGCACAATGACCACAGTCACGGGAAAATGGCCAATCACGGGACAATAGCCACAGTCGCAGGGCAATGGCCACAGTCCCGGGACAATGACCACAGTCACGGGAAAATGGCCACAGTCCAGGGACAATGGCCACAGTCACGGGACAATGGGCACAGTCACGGGCAATGACCACACTCATGGGGCAATGACCATAGTCACGGAACAATAACCACAGCCACGGGGCAATGACCATAGTCACGGGACAATGACCATAGTCACAGGACAATGGCCACAGTCATGGGACAATGGCCATGGCCACGGGAAAACGGCCAGTCATGGAACAATGGCCACAGTCACAGCACAATGGCCACAGCCATGGGACAATGGCCGCTGTTTTTGGGCAATGACCACAGTCCCGGGACAATGACAACAGTCACGAGACAATGGCCACAGTCCCGGGACAATGGCCACAGTCTCGGGACAATGGCCACAGTCACGGTACAATGGCCACAGTTCGGGACAATGGTCGCAGTCACGGGACAATGGTCACAGTCACGGGATAATGGTCACAGTCCCGAGACAATGTTACAGTCCGGGACAATGTCCACAGTCACGGGACAATGGTCACAGTGCAGAGACAATGGCCACAATCACGGGACAATGGCCACAGTCATGAGGGCAATGGCCACCGTCACGGGGCAATAGCCAGTCTCGGGACAATGGCCACAGTCACGGGACAATGGCCTCAGTCACGGGACAATGGGCAGTCACGGGGCCATGGCCACAGCCACGGGACAATGGCCACAGTCACGGGACAATGGCCACAGTTACGGGGCATTGACCACAGTCACGGGGCAAGGACCACCATCACAGGGCAATGGCCACAGTCACGGGACAATGACCACAGACACCGCACAATGACCACAGTCACGGGAAAATGGCCAATCACGGGACAATAGCCACAGTCGCAGGGCAATGGCCACAGTCCCGGGACAATGACCACAGTCACGGGAAAATGGCCACAGTCCAGGGACAATGGCCACAGTCACGGGACAATGGGCACAGTCACGGGGCAATGACCACACTCACGGGGCAATGACCATAGTCACGGAACAATAACCACAGCCACGGGGCAATGACCATAGTCACGGGACAATGACCATAGTCACAGGACAGTGGCCACAGTCACGGGACAATGGCCATGGCCACGGGAAAATGGTCAGTCATGGAGCAATGGCCACAGTCACATGACAATGGCCACAGTCACGGGACAATGGCCACAGTCACGGCACAATGGCCACAGCCATGGGACAATGGTCACAGTTTTTGGGCAATGACCACAGTCCCCGGACAATGACAACAGTCACGAGACAATGGCCACAGTCCCGGGACAATGGCCACAGTCTCGGGACAATGGCCACAGTCACGGTATAATGGCCACAGTTCGGGACAATGGTCGCAGTCACGGGACAATGGCCACAGTCACAGGATAATGGTCACAGTGCAGAGACAATGGCCACAATCACGGGACAATGGCCACAGTCATGGGGGCAATGGCCACCGTCACGGGGCAATGGCCACAGTCTCGGGACAATGGCCACAGTCACGGGACAATGGCCTCAGTCACGGGACAATGGCCAGTCACGGGGCCATGGCCACAGCCACGGGACAATGGCCACAGTCACGGGACAATGGCCACAGTCACGGGGCATTGACCACAGTCACGGGGCAAGGATCATCATCACGGGGCAATGGCCACAGTCACGGGACAATGACCACAGACACCGCACAATGACCACAGTCACGGGAAAATGGCCAATCACGGGACAATAGCCACAGTCGCAGGGCAATGGCCACAGTCCCGGGACAATGGCCACAGCCATGGGAAAATGGCCACAGTCACGGGACAATGACCACAGTCAGGGGGCAATGACCATAGTCACGGAACAATGACCATAGTCACGGGACAATGACCAGTCACGGGACAATGGCAACATTCACGGGACAATGGCAACATCCACGGGACAATGGCAACAGTCTCGGGACAATGGCCACGGCCACGGGAAAATGGTGGGTCACAGGACAATGGCCACATTCACGGGACAATGGCAACAGTCATGGCACAATGACCAGTCACGGGACAATGACCACAGTCACGGGGCAATGACCACAGTCACGGGGTAATGACCACAGTCACGGCGCAATGGCCACAGGACAATTGGCCACAATCACGGGACAATGGCAACAGTCATGGCACAATGACCACAGTCATGGGACAATGACCACAGTCACGGGGCAATGACCACAGTCACGGGGTAATGACCACAGTCACAGTGCAATGGCCACAGCCACGGGACAATGGCCACAGTCACGGGACAATGGCCAGTCACCGCACAATGACCAGTCTCGGGACAATGGTCACAGTCACGGGACAATGGTCACAGTCCCGAGACAATGGCCACAGTCCGGGACAATGTCCACAGTCACGGGACAATGGTCACAGTCCCGAGACAATGGCCACAATCACGGGACAATGGCCACAGTCATGGGAAAATGGCCACAGTCACGGGACAATGGCCACTGTCACGGGACAATGGCCACAGTCACGGGACAATGGCCAGCCACGGGACAATGGCCACAGCCACGGGACAATGGCCACAGGCACGGGACAATGGCCACAGTCACGGGGCAATGACCACAGTCGGAGCAATGACCACAGTCACGGGGCAATGACCATAGTCCCCGGGCAATGGCCACAGCCACGGGTCAATGACCACAGTCACCGCACAATGACCAGTCACGGGAAAAAGGCCAGTCACGGGACAATAGTCACAGGGCAATCGCCACTTTCCCGGGACAATGGCAACAGCCACGGGACAATGGCCACAGTCACCGGACAATGACCACAGTCACGGGGCAATGACCACAGTCAGGGGGCAGTGACCATAGTCACGGAACAATGACCACAGTCACGGGGCAATGACTATAGTCACGGGACAATGACCATAGTCACGGGACAATGGCAACATCCACTGGACAATGGCAACAGTCTTGGGAAAATGGTCACAGTCACGGGACAATGGCCACAGTCACGTGACAATGGCCACAGTCATGGGACAATGGCCACAGTCACGGGACGATGGCCGCAGTCACGGGATGATGGCCACAGTCACGGGATAATGGCCAGAGTGACGGGACAATGGCCAGAGTGACGGGACAATGGCCACAGTCACGGGACGATGGCCGCAGTCACGGGATGATGGCCACAGTCACGGGATAATGGCCAGAGTGACGGGACAATGGCCAGAGTGACGGGACAATGGTCACAGTCACTGGACAATCGTCACAGTAAAAAAACTCGATGAGAAAGTGCAAGTATATTGGCATCGATGGGAAAAGTACCATTGATCAATGGGGCAGCCATTCCTAACACAATCTTAAATGTCGCAAGTGCACCAAGAGATGCCATTTACCAATGAGATAATGGTCACAAGCAATGTTTTCCAGGAAATGTAAATATATTGGTGACCTTGAGGCTACTAACCAATGAGAAAACTACCAGTGAGCAATGGCCCAGCCATCACTGACACTCTTTGCCGATTGTTCAAGTGTATCAATAGTTGCATTTACCAAAGGGACAATTGTCACAGTCAGAATTTGGATGAGGAAAATGCACGAATATTGTCTCTCAATAAAAGACGAAACGTGTCACAAGTGTTGACAGATGATAAACAACAGACAGATGATAGACATTCAGACAACAGACAGACAAATTGTGATTGTATAAGCTCACCCAGGTGAGCTAATAAATAACCCTAACAGAGATGACACAATATTTTGGTCACAATTATTGACACATGGCAAGACAGATGACAAACAACAGACATATGATAGACATTCAGACAACAGACAGACAAATCGTGATTGTATAAGCTCACCAGGTGAGCTGACGACACATTCTTCATTATGTAAGGAATATTCTTTTGTATATTTTGAAACTACTTTGACTGGGAGTTGTTGCTGCCTGTGGTAGCAGCATGTTCCAGGCAGAATAATTTCAGGATATTCAACAGCTTTCCTGTACAGGTGCCTTGAAATGGAGCATAGTAATCAGGAATGAAAAATAATATATAACAATAGTTTTTCCACGTGATAATTTAGAAGAAAATAAGGAACACGTAGAAGGAAATCCAGAGTTATGGCCCTTGTTTAAAGCCGTTTCTACTCCATTTAGAATAACAATATGTACATTTCCATGGACCATGTCAATGTTATGGTTCATTGTCATAGTATTTAGCCAGTGTTCACACTGCAAATTCGCTAAAAATACAAATCGATGTATTGACCGAATCTGAGAAATCTGATCTATCACAGAGAAATGAACATCAGGTGTTTAATTAATTAACAATATCGAGTTTACTCATTTTTTGCTAAGAAACGGGTAAAGGGCAGGCACAACTGCCCTGCTGCACCCCCCCCCCCTCTGCCCAAAAAGCAATGGGGGCAGTTGCCCCACATTTCCGGCGCCCCTGCATACCGTGTTAGAAACCGGTACCTATATCTATATATACATTCACATATACATACACACCAATACATACACATATACATACACACCAATACATACACGTATACATACACACCAATACATACACATACACACCAATACATACACATCAATACATACACACCAATACATACACATATACATTCACATATACATACACACCGATACATACACATATACATACAGAAATATTACATCACCTCGACCAGCTTCTAAGTAAACATCTTAAATGATCATATACAACCTGACCTCATTCAATGCATATGTACATATTTATATATATATATATAGTTACATTTAGATTTTATTTTCGGTGTACCGACTTAATCTTGACGCTTCTAGCAATGAAACCTTTGGTCTCAATTGGACGTGTGGGTGATGGTGATGGGTTATAATGGGTACAACCACCGGGTTGTTTGATTCACGGGGGGGGGGGGGCTGTCTGATCCGGCAATTCATATCATAAGTGCACATCTCAAGGCATATACAGTTATTATTGTATATTGCATGTGTATATGTGGTGGGATCTGGGTTGTTGCCTAGATATGAGTCACCGTGGTTTGATTGCTCCTTGTTGCTTCTTTGCAGCTACGGCTTCCAGGCAGAATGGTTCTAAATATTTATGTGGTTATTTTCACAGCATTAAGACTTGGTAACATCTGGTATATGAACTTGTAGGGTTTATGTATCGTTTAAGATTAAGTCTGTATTTTGCTATATTGTTTTTATATGTTCTTTGCACAACTGTAAACTGTACTGCGCTGATTAGCCGTAATGGCATACACAAGCAATTAAGTATGTGCATACACATTTATGCACACACATGTATACCTACACGCACCCACGCATGCACACACGTAAACCACGCGTACGCGTGCAAACACGCACATACGCACGTACGCTTGCAAACACGCACATCACGTCACTCCCGGAAATCCTGCCGGGTTGGTTTCACATATATGGCGTTTTGCCAAGGACCACGCGACGGTGGGTGAAATGTACACCTGTCACTGACTCATCAACAATGACAGCGAACTGAGCTGACGTGGTGTTCATTGCAGCTGCACGCGGTAATAATAACAATTGTCAAGATGATGTTGATTTCTGAATACTGTCCAGAGATTCTCAGTCGTCCATTTCCGTTATTATATTGTATTACGTATACATATATATGTAAATCCAGCCAATATTTTCAAAACAATTTGACTGAAAGTTATTGATGACATTGCGAGCAAACACTAAGTGAAATTGGAGTTAAAAACTGATCTACAATAGGCTTGTAGTAAATATCATTCAGACGATATTGAATGAAATGGATTAGCCTGTGATTGACAGAACTTATATATCTGTCTGACGTCATTAACCCTTTAATAAGGAAACCGGACAAAACCGGTCTCTCCAAATATGGTCATTAAAGGGAATTAACACGACTATCATTATTATGACGTCATAACTATGAGGTGATTGTATCAAAAGACAATAACTCTCTTATTTCCCGCGTCAGTAAGAAACACGCGGTTATTCTTGTCCACAGTCACACCACGAGGACAGGAGAGCCGTGTCTTCACTGCGCCATAACTGCTCAGTTTACAGAGAAATGTTCCATCAGCATGGAATACTTGTATACGATGATTGTGCTGATCAGACAGGATCACATCTCCTGCATCATCTACACATATACCGTATGGATGCTTCATTTCACCATCAGCTGAGCCACGCCTACCGAAACATGAGATATATACACCTTGTGTAGAGTACACCTGCACTCTGTGGTTATCATAGTCTGTGACGTAACACGGCCTGTATCATGAGAAATGGCTATACAGAGTGGACTGAATACACCTGATACACTTCCTGGCTGTGTCATCTTCCTGAGGAAGGTGTCATCACGCCTAAACACCTGGACACGATGATTGTCTCTGTCACACACATATATATTGTGTGTGACATCTACTGTCAAGCCACATGATGTGTTAAACTCTCCATCATTGCAACCTCTCTCACCAAACGAGAACAGATATTCTCCTTCTCTATTAAATACGATAATACGGTGATTGCATGCGTCTGACACCATGACGTCACCGTCACTATCAACCACTATACCTCTAGGCCCCTTAAACTCACCCACCCCGCCACCCGGAGCGCTCGGTGTTTTGACGTGTCTCCCGCGTGCATCAAATATCTGCAGTGTGTTACTGTAATAGGCCGTTACATAAATCCTGTCACCTGCAGGACTAACAGCTATACCTTCAGGCTCGCTAAGTAAGCCACTGTGAATCTCATCTATTAATACCCCTGATAGACATTCCTGCGCCTCGTTACCATAGCACCGTCCTGTGTACTGGTACTGAGATTACGCTCACGTGTTTCTGTCATGATTTCACCGAACTTTAATATACTCTGACTCAGTTCATGTGCATTTATAGGTACAAAGTTAACATTAGGATTTGATCTGTTCTGAGAACTGCTGGACAGATTGACATCATCTTGGTCATTATAATCTGAACATTGGGCGGATATTGACATTAAGCTCTCTATACCGGATTCTATATTGCTGAGTAATTTCGCCATGACAGAGTCTACAGATACAGACAAACTTAACCTGCTGGCTAATTCTGCTTCCAAACGTCTGATTGTAATGAGGAAGACATGTTGTTTACAAACACATCCACTTGCTCACACAAACCTTTCTGTCTGTAACGTAATTCAACAATAAATCTATCCATACATTTATTAATCTCTGATTTAACAGTTTCAGATTTCTGTTTTAACTGACTTAAGTCAGCCGTGAGTTTATTTCTCGCATCACGAATACGTCCCACATCAGCATGGATATGTTGTGAAGTATTGAACAAAGACTCCTTCATCTCTGTGAAATGTGAGACACTACAGCCTGGACATATGACGTCACCACAATGTGGACACGCTGTAAGGTCAGATTGGATTGTTTCTGTTGCACACTCTGCGCATGCGTGCTTTTGGTGTGCATTGCTTTCATCGTTGATATCCATAAAGTTGACAATTGTATAATTGGTAACCAATCCTGATATTCCATCTGCTGAGAGAATATGAACAGCGCGACATTGTGGACATCGAATGTTGTTGTCATTGTCTACCAAGGTCTCTAAGCACGTTTTGCAGAACGTATGTTGACATGGCAAAGCTTTTGGATCATTGGATCGTTCCAAACAAACTGACCATTCTAGCAGCTGATTGATGCACCCTACCATATCACCCTCGCTAGTGTCAGCCGCTCCAGCCATTGTGTAAAGCCAGTCCCTGAAAAACACAATCACAAATTCATCAATTCAATATCTGTACAACTTCAAATGTGCTCTATAAATAGACCGATTTACTAGCTTCGTCTACAGTAGCCACCCTACCCCCCCCCCCACCCCACCCCACCTCACAAGAGGACTGATTTACTAGCCTGGTCTACAGTAGCTACATATGACAAGAGGACTGATTTACTAGACTGGTCTACAATGGTCTAGAGATTACAAGAGGACTGATTTACTAGCTTGGTCTACAGTATTCTAGAGACTACAAGAGGACTGATTTACTAGCTTGGTCCACAGTAGTCCAGAGATGACAAGAGGACTGCTTTACTAGCTTGGTCTACAGTACCCACAGATGACAAGAGGACTGATTTACTAGCTTGGTCTACAGTAGTCTAGAGACTACAAGGGGAATGATTTACTAGCCTGGCCTACAGTACCCACAGATGACAAGAGGACTAATTTACTATCTTGGTCTACAGTAGCTACATATGACAAGAGGACGGATTTACTAGCTTGGTCTACAGTAGTCTTCAGATGACAAGAGGACTGATTTACTAGCCTGGTCTACAGTAGTCTTCAGATGACAAGAGGACTGATTTACTAGGCTGGCCTACAGTACCCACAGATGACAAGAGGACTAATTTACTATCTTGGTCGACAGTAGCTACATATGACAAGATGACTGATTTACTAGCTTGGTCTACAGTAGTCTACAGATGACAAGAGGACTGATTTACTAGCTTGGTCTACAGTAGTCTACAGATGACAAGATGACTGCTTTACTAGCTTGGTTTACAGATTACAAGATGACTGATTTACTAGCTTGGTCTACAGATTACAAGAGGACTGATTTACTAGCTTGGTCTATAGTAGTCTACAGGCAACAAGAGGACTTGTTTACTAGCCTGGTCTACAGTAGCCACATATGACAAGAGGACTTGTTTACTAGCCTGGTCTACAGTAGCCACATATGACAAGAGGACTTGTTTACTATCTTGGTCTACAGTAGCCACATATGACAAGAGGACTAATTTACTATCTTGGTCTACAGTAGCTACATATGACAAGAGGACGGATTCACTAGCTTGGTCTACAGTAGTCTACAGATGACAAGAGGATTGATTTACTAGCCTGGTCTACAGTAGTCTTCAGATGACAAGAGGACTGATTTACTAGCCTGGTCTACAGTAGTCTTCAGATGACAAGAGGACTGATTTACTAGCCTGGCCTACAGTACCCACAGATGACAAGAGGACTAATTTACTATCTTGGTCGACAGTAGCTACATATGACAAGATGACTGATTTACTAGCTTGGTCTACAGTAGTCTACAGATGACAAGAGGACTGATTTAATAGCTTGGTCTACAGTAGTCTACAGATGACAAGATGACTGCTTTACTAGCTTGGTTTACAGATTACAAGATGACTGATTTACTAGCTTGGTCTACAGATTACAAGAGGACTGATTTACTAGCTTGGTCTATAGTAGTCTACAGACGACAAGAGGACTTGTTTACTAGCCTGGTCTACAGTAGCCACATATGACAAGAGGACTTGTTTACTAGCCTGGTCTACAGTAGCCACATATGACAAGAGGACGGATTTATTAGCTTGGTCTACAGTAGCTACATATGACATGGGGACTGATATACTAGCTTGGTCTAGAATAGCTACAGATGACAACAGGACTGATTTAATAGCTGGGTCTACAGTAGTCCAGAACATGACAAGATGACTGATTTACAAGCTTGATCTACAGTAGTCCACATGTGACAAAAGGGCTGATTTACAAGCTTGGTCTAGAGTAGTCTACATATGGCAAGAGGGCTGCTTTACTAGCTTGCTCTACAGCAGCCACAGATGACAAGATGACTGATTTAGTAGCTTAGTCTACAGTAGCTACAGACGAAAAGGGGACTGATTTACTAGCTTGGTCTAGAGTAGTCTACAGATGACCAGAGGATGGATTTACAAGCTTGGTCTAGTGTAGTCTACATATGACAAGAGGACGGATTTATTAGCTTGGTCCATAGTAGCTGCAGATGACAAGAGGACTGATTTACTATCTGGTCTACAGTAGCTACATATGACAAGAGGACTGATTTACCGACTTGTCTAGAGTAGCTACAGATGACATGAGGACTGATTTATAAGCTTGGTCTACAGTAGCCTACATATGACACGAGGATTGATCTACTAGCTTGGTCTAGAGTAGCTACATATGACAAGAGGGCTGATTTACTAGCTTGGTCTACAGTAGTCTAGAGATTACAAGACGACTGGTTTACTAGCTTGGTCTACAGATTACAAGAGGACTGATTTACTAGCTTGATCTCTAGTAGTCTACAGACGACAAGAGGACTTGTTTACTAGCTTGGTCTACAGTAGCTACATATGACACGAGGACTGATCTACTAGATGGTCTAGAGTAGCTACAGATGACAACAGGACAGATTTACTAGCTGAGTCTACAGTAGTCTAGAACATGACAAGATGACAGATTTACAAACTTGATCTACAGCAGTCTACATATGAAGAGGACTGATTTACTAGCTTGGTCTAGAGTAGTCTACACATGGCAAGAGGACTGATTTACTAGCTTGCTCTACAGCAGCCACAGATGACAAGATGGCTTATTTAGTAGCTTGGTCTACAGTAGTCTACAGACGACGGATTTACTAGCTTGGTCTACAGTAGCTACAGACGAGAAGTGGACTGATTTACTAGGTTGGTCCGCAGTAACCACAGATGATAAGAGGATTGATTTACTAGCTTGGTCTAGAGTAGTCTACAGATGACCAGAGGATGGATTTACAAGCTTGGTCTAGAGTAGTCTACAGATGACAAGAGGACGGATCTACTAGCATGGTCTACAGTAGCTATAGATGACAAGAGGGCTGATTTACTAGCTGGGTCTACAGTAGCTACATATGACAAGAGGACGGATTTACTAGACTGGTCTACAGTAACCTCATATGACACGAGGACTGATTTACTAGCCCGGTCTACAGTAGTCTACAGATGACAAGAGGGCGGATTTACTAGCTTGGTCTACAGAAGCTGCAGATGACAAGAGGACTGATTTTCTGTCCAGTCTAAACTAGCCACATATGACAAGAGAACCGATTTACTAGCTTGGTCTACAGTAGTCTAAAGATTACAAGGGGACTGATTTACTAGCTTGGTCTACAGTATTCTAGAGATGACAAGAGAACTGATTTACCAGCCTGGTCTACAGTAGCTACATATGACAAGATGACTGATTTACTAGCTTGGTCTAGAGATTACAAGAGGACTTGTTTACTAGCCTGGTCTACAGTAGCCACATATGACAAGAGGATTGATTTACTAGCTTGGTCTACAGTAGTCTACAGATGACAAGATGACTGCTTTACTAGCTTGGTTTACAGATTACAAGATGACTGATTTACTAGCTTGGTCTACAGATTACAAGAGGACTGATTTACTAGCTTGGTCTATAGTAGTCTACAGACGACAAGAGGACTTGTTTATTAGCCTGGTCTACAGTAGCCACATATGACAACAGGATTGATTTACTAGCCTGGTCTACAGTAGTCTACAGATGACAAGAAGACGGATTTATTAGCTTGGTCTACCTTAGCTACATATGACACGAGGATTGATCTACTAGCTTGGTCTAGAGTAGCTACAGATGGCAATAGGACTGATTTACTAGCTTGGTCTACAGTAGTCTAGAGATTACAGGAGGACTAATTTACTATCTTGGTCTAGAGTAGTCTACAGACGGCAAGAGGACTAATTTACTAGACTAGTATACAGTAACCACATATGATAAGAGGACTGATTTACTAGCTTGGTCTAGAGTAGTCTACAGATGACAAGAGGACGGATTTACTAGCTTGGTCTACAGTAGCAACAAATGACAATATGCCTGATTTACAAGCTTGATCTACAGTAGTTTAGAGATTACAAGAGGACTGATTTACTAGCTTGGTCGACAGTATTCTAGAGATGACAAGAGGATTGATTTACTAGCCTGGTCTACAGATTACAAGAGGACTGATTTATTAGCTTGGTCTATAGTAGACTACAGACAACAAGAGGACTTGTTTACTAGCCTGGTCTACAGTAGCCACACATGACAAGAGGATTGATTTACTAGCTTGGTCTACAGTAGTCTACAGATGACAAGAGGACGGATTTATTAGCTTGGTCTACAGTAGCTACATATGACAAGAGGATTGATTTACTAGCTTGGTCTACAGTAGTCTACAGATGACAAGAGGACGGATTTATTAGCTTGGTATACAGTAGCTACATATGACACGAGGATTGATCTACTAGCTTGGTCTAGAGTAGCTACATATGACAAGAGGACTGATTTACTAGCTTGGTCTACAGTAGTCTAGAGATTACAAGAGGACTAATTTACTAGCTTGGTCTACAGTAGCTACATATGGCAAGACGACTGGTTTACTAGCTTGATCTACAGATTACAAGAGGACTGATTTACTAGCTTGGTCTCTAGTAGTCTACAGACGACAAGAGGACTTGTTTACTAGCCTGGTCTACAGTAGCTACATATGACACGAGGACTGATCTACTAGATGGTCTAGAGTAGCTACAGATGACAACAGGACTGATTTACTAACTGAGACTAGCTGAGTCTACAGTAGTCTAGAACATGACAAGATAACTGATTTACAAACTTGATCTACAGCAGTCTACATATGAAGAGGACTGATTTAATAGCTTGGTCTAGAGTAGTCTACACATGGCAAGTGGACTGATTTACTAGCTTGCTCTACAGCAGCCACAGACGACAAGATGGCTGATTTAGTAGCTTGGTCTACAGTAGTCTACAGACGACGGATTTACTAGCTTGGTCTACAGTAGCTACAGACGAGAAGAGGACTGATTTACTAGGTTGGTCCGCAGTTACCACAGATGATAAGAGGATTGATTTACTAGCTTGGTCTAGAGTAGTCTACAGATGACCAGAGGATGGATTTACAAGCTTGGTCTAGAGTAGTCTACAGATGACAAGGGGACGGATCTACTAGCTTGGTCTACAGTAGCTACAGACGAGAAGAGGACTGATTTACTAGACTGGTCTACAGTAACCTCATATGACACGAGGACTGATTTACTAGCCCGGTCTACAGTAGTCTACAGATGACAAGAGGGCGGATTTACTAGCTTGGTCTACAGAAGCTGCAGATGACAAGATGACTGGTTTACTGTCCAGTCTACAGTAGCCACATATGACAAGAGAACCGATTTACTAGCTTGGTCTACAGTATTCTAGAGATGACAAGAGAACTGATTTACCAGCCTGGTCTACAGTAGCTACATATGACAAGATGACTGATTTACTAGCTTGGTCTACAGATTACAAGAGGACTTGTTTACTAGCCTGGTCTACAGTAGCCACATATGACAAGGGGATTGATTTACTAGCTTGGTCTACAGTAGTCTGCAGATGACAAGATGACTGATTTACTAGCTTGGTCTACAGATTACAAGAGGACTGATTTACTAGCTTGGTCTATAGTAGTCTACAGATGACAAGAGGACTTGTTTACTAGCCTGGTCTACAGTAGCCACATATGACAACAGGATTGATTTACTAGCCTGGTCTACAGTAGTCTACAGATGACAAGAGGACGGATTTATTAGCTCAGTCTACAGTAGTAACATATGACACGAGGACTGATATACTAGCTTGGTCTAGAATAGCTACAGATGACAACATGACTGATTTAATAGCTGGGTCTGCAGTAGTCTAGAACATGACAAGATGACTGATTTACAAGCTTGATCAACAGTAGTCCACATATGACAAAAGGACTGATTTACTAGCTTGGTCTATAGTAGTCATAGATGACAAGAAGACCGATTTCCTAGCTTGGTCTACAGTAGCTACAGATGACAAGATGACCGATTTAGTAGCTTGGTCAACAGTAGCTACAGACGATAAGTGGACTGATTTCCTGACAGGTGGATGGATGGTCAGGCGAGCAAGCAGGTGGGTGGATGGATGTATGTACTAATGGCTGAGTGGGCAATAGGGCAGCTGAAAAGATGGGCAGGTGGGCTCTGGCATTCACAACAAAAATGGTGAATTTGAGATTTTCATACCCAAAAACCTATATATATATATATATATATATATATATATATATATATATATATATATATATATATATAAAACCAATTTGGGCATCAAAATTCATCAAATAATAAATCTAATATGGCCACCAAACACACTGTATCTTCATTGGTCATGGCGGCCATGTTTTTTTACTTTTTTCTTTTGACAACTTAAATTGTACACACTTTAATGGCACTTACTCACCAATCATATTTCCCAAATTTCGGGCAGTTCCATTTATCGGCCCTGGATGTCGGTTTCGAGAAAACCAGGTCATCCAAGATGGTCGCCGGAGCATTTGGCCAATGAGGTTCCCTTAAACAAACTTGGTTCAGGTCTTGACCTATATAATGTTTCATGAGTTTACAATCGATCCCCCAAGCAGATTTGTACACAACTTTTTTAAAAACGTTTCTAAAAATCGGCCAAAATCAGAAATGGCCACTTGAAACATTGAAACCCTGGATAGCTATTGCCTAAAGGCGAATCTACATTGGATGCGGCGAGAGCGGGCGGCGAGAGCGGGCGGCGAGAGCGGCGGCGAGAGCGGCAGACGTGCGGTACTAATCTACACCACACACGAATTTTGCGTGGCGCGAATATGTAAATTAATTTAACCAAGACAGAACATACATACATTGCAGTGGTCAGTTACTGTAAGTAGGCAATAGGTATGAGCACAAGTTTTCCTGACATACCAATAGTGTTAACAGCGTTTTGGAAGTGTGTCAACTGTCCTACGAGCTGTGCTGTAGACTGACTATACCAAGGCACCTGGTCACCAGAACAAAACCTGTAATATAAAACTGAATAATAATAACATCATCATGAGAATGATAAAAATAGTCGTGGTGATAATAGTAATAATGGTAGTAATAAAAAATAAATAATATAATAATAATATGAGCAAGATGAGCGGTGAAACAACCCCCACCCCACATTCGTCTCCCACACTCCGTCCCTTTATGTGTATGAATGTAATTGTCTTGTCTACTGTTTGTATCTTTTTATACCTATTGTTCATGGTATTATAAGTCTGTTTATGTTATATCATACTATCTATGTTACACGATATAATGCAATTAATGTTTATATGTGAGGAGTCCATCACTTCATAGGCGTGCCTTAAATGGACTGTCTGTGCAATTTTTCTGTCATGTTTAAATATGAAATAAATAACTATGAATCTGAATCTGAAGCTGATGCTGTTGTCATTGTTGCAAAATCCATAGATAAACTTTGAATTCTGGAAAATATGAGAAAGGGCAAGTGTCTGCAACCTTTGATTGTTACATTGTTCCGCCCAGACGAAGCAAATCTTGTCTGGAGACCTCCGTCCAAGGACATTGAAGAGGGAGGTATCATCTCTGGGCTATATCACCAGAAATTACACCTCCTGCAGCACCTCATAGCCCGTGTATGGATCCGTCTCACCGCTCCATGGACTGAAGACACCAACGCTGCTGGAAAATAGATGGGGAGTCACCATGGGAGAAATATCTCCGTCATTCAAGAGTGCATCAGTGGCAGTGCTGATGCACCCCTCACGTCAACAAGAGGCCCGTGGAATATCCAGAATACCAGGACACAGAGCCTCCCGCAGAATACCCACCGAATGATCTAAGCCAATTCTGGTCTCAAGCTCAGAGCTTCCTAGAGGCCCCACCCTCTCAATAAGCACAACATCCGAGAATACTGCTGACATATGGGAAGTGATAGAATGATATCCGCACCGTCCCTACCACAACTTCCACCAAAGCAGACATGAATGCTGACACATTGACACACATCCATCAGCGACCCTGATTTCTGAAGAAAACCAGAAGTCCCGCTGAAGGAACTAGTACCATTGATGAACGTTCCTCCCAGTAGCTACGATACCCACCCCAGTTGGAACCCGATAGAGAATTTATGCATATCGCTGCAGATCGCCTGTCCTATCTTATTGACACCAACCGCATTCGCCTAGTGTTCAATATGTGTGCACGCGCCACTACTTTGGAATCGGGACAAATTTGTGGCAGAATTTTCGAACCCAACGCTATCCATGACGACTATCAGCTGTCTGGAGAATTCTGCCGCCCTGAAGATGCCGACCCTTCCCCTTCTTTGTTGCCACGTCTGCAGGAATAGTACTGCTGTGCTACGAAGGATTAAACCCAGAACAGAGTTACCCCATGTAAGCGATGCTACATGAACATGCAAACACCTCTAGCGGTGCTTTTGACCTGAGAGAGACACATCTAGTATGACATAGCATCGATACAGGGGGATTACCTCATTGTAAAAGAACCTGTTTGCAGCCTCCCTATACACAAAGAGCAGAAAGCACACCAACAAGTGATAGAGATGCTGCAATCCTACTCTATAGAACCATCCACCTCGCCGTGGGACAGTCCCATCGTTTAACCAGTAAGAAGGACGGTACGTTTCACTTTCGTATCGACTATGTACGCCTAAACTACTGCAGAGTCAAGTATACCTACCCTCTTCCGCGCATAGACCACACTCAACTCTCTCACCAGTGCCTCCTTGTTGAGTACGCTGGACCGATTTTCTGCCACCAACTTTAAACCAAAAGCTAAGAAGTGTCACTTGCTCCATGAGGAAGTAGACTTCCTCGGTCATGTCTCTGCCCAAGGTGTCTCTATGCAGCCCACACAGATCGCCACTGTCGTCACTTGGAAAACCCCTGCACCCTCATGCAAATTTGCCATTTCTTGGAACTTTGCCAATATAATACTACCGCACCTATGTACCCAAATTTAATAAAATCGCTTGCACCTCGCTTTCAACTTACGCTAAAATACCACCATTTCGAGGGGACCACAGAATGCGAGGCTGCTTTTGAACTCCTCAAAGAAATGTTTGTTACCACTCCGATATTGGTGCACCCTGACCATTCATGCCAATTTATACTGGACACTGATACATCGGATACCAGCATCAGTGCTGTTCTATCCCAGATCGACCATGACTATTGTTTGAACATGTCATCTGTTATTGATCTCGCCGTCTTTCATGAACAAATATCACCAGCCTCAAGCAATACTAAGTATTACCACCAATGACTCGAAGGATGTTGCCTGCACGATGGAATACTTTATTGCTGTAACCATCTTGGAGTACCCAAGAACAACCGCGAAGCAGCTGCATAACTGTGCCAGACAGTTCGTGTACGACCGTACCTTGGAACGAATTCGACTGCATTTCCAGTGGATTAGTATAGATGCGGCCATGAAAATATTGGACCGCTAAATGTATCCCTTGCCAATGATGCACCACCAAATCCTGTACTGCTGCTTTGCATACGTACATAGTGTTAGGCCTGTTTCTGCGTGTCACCGTTGACATGATGGAACCCCCTCAGGAGTTATGGGGTTACATGGAAGATATTGTTCTCCTGTCAAATATGATTAACGTGTTTTTCAATGAACAATAGCTCCCATATGCACACGTGGGTCATGAGTGCGTATGGGTCTTATTGTTCTAATTTGATTAATGTATTTTTTAAATTCGTTTTGACAGGTGTAATAATGTCGCCTGGTGGTTAACTCTATTGTTCTAAAACAATGTCCCCGCCCACGTCGCTGTGATACGTTCAAAATCCGCCTTAAATCACGACTAAGATGGGGTTGGGGTGGGGGGAGCCGAATCTCCCAGTCATTTTACCATTAAATATTCAAAGATTTTCGGTAAATTTTGTAAAAATCATATAACTCTGTCGGTGTGTACATTAATTGCTAATGAAAAGAGGGTTAATAGGAACTCGAAATTTTTGGAATGTAAATGGTTTATAGCGAATAGCGAACCTTATAGACGTGTCCAGACATGTTGTAGACTCTCTAAAAATTATTAATGTGTTTTTAAAATGATTTAGCCATAACAATGGCGTCCACGTTGCTGGAATACGTTCGAATCTCGCCTTAAACCCTGTCTAAGTTGGGGTTGGGGCGCGTGGTGGGGGTGGGGGTGGGGGTGGGGGCGGGGGGCGGTGCCTCATGTTAAGATCTATAAGGTAAAGAGGTGTTTGAAAGAAGAGGGTTAATGATGATGTATACTCTTATATAGATAATGATCTATTTAAGTAGTGTGACGGGTTAATGGTTGAAACTATGGTAACTATGTTTAAGTATGTATTAATAGATTAGGGGGCTGTTCAGGTGAAGTTCAGAGTTACTTGGGTGATATATAAACGTACTTAATGATGGTGTATGCATAATCTTATATAGATAATTAGCGCTTATATATCGTATTTAAGGAGATATATGTCTTTAAAGATAGTAGGGGGTAAAGGCTGAAACATATAAACGTACTCAATGCCCTTTTTTGGAAACCACGTTGCTGATCGCTGATGAATGTTGCAAAGAGAGGCTCTTTTGTGTTGTATGGTTAAAATGGTCTGGTTAATATTTTTCATTAAATACGCCATCCATAGCACAGACTACGTGCATAAAATATCGATAATAACACGTGCACCCGTTCGCTAGTTATTGGTGGTTACCGATGCATAAAGATTAATGCATACGGGAGCTATTGCTCATTAAAAACACATTAACCATTTTTGACAGAACAATAGCTCCCATGTACCCATGTAACTACTACATAAAGACATAAAGACCCGCATTTTAACCCAGTAATGAGCTGGTTACGCGAGCATAAGCATCCCTCTCGCAATCAAATATCATCAGCCTCAAGCAACACTAAGTATTACCACCAATGACTCGAAGGATGCTGCCTGCATGATGTATGATTACTGTATTCTGCGGCTGTAGTAGTAGAAACATCCTACAGCTGCAATCAGTCCTTCTTCGCTTTTGTCCACTGTGTCTTGTCCTGAGCCAACATCCTTAGCCTGCTCAGGTCCATTCTTGATTTGAGTGCACCGTATCCTGCGTTCTTGAGGTCACCTCGTAGCACACTATTTATGCAATGACGTCCTCTCCTGGCTCTGTATTTGCTGGCTCCGAGTAGGGCGAATTCCAAGGCTCTCTGTGCTATGTGTCTTCTGGCATCTTTAGCACATGGCCAAACATGGACCATCTTTGCTGGGCGAGTTTTACAGACTGCGGCGACGTATTACACATCTTGTATAGTGCATCGTTGGAAATTATGCTGTCTGGCCATCGGTGTCCAGTGATGGTGCTCAGGTGTTTGCGGTGGCAGGCATCAAGTGTGTCTAGAGCTGCCTTTGGAGCTGTTGCAGTTATACATCATCAAGGATACGCAGGTTGCATTGTATAAACGTAGTCTTTTTACAAAGGGCTTCTTTGATCTACGAATCCATAGCTTCCAGGACTGAAAAGCTAGGTTCACCATGATGCAGCGTGCAGCAATGTCAGCAGTACTGCAAAGCAGTGAGCCCACAATTTTACTTTTCCTCCATGGTTCGCCGACACAGAGTGGATCGTCATTTTCTTTAGTTTCATGCTTTGTAGATAGGTATATGTGGGTGAACTCTGATTTGGATTTAGACCATCTCCCTATGGGGAGCCGATTGATGTCTCAAACTTTACCGACGTCACTGTCTTAACTCGTACTCTCAGCTTGGTGTCTGCAAGCAGTAGTCTCACTAGTCGTAGCTTATCTTCATTGCAACTGACATGGCGTAGTACATCTAGGATCTTTGAGCGCTTAATTGTGTCGAAGGCTCATGACATATCAATGCCCATTGTGTGGAAATCCCAGTGTTTGGACATGACTATCGACACAAGCATGCGTTGAGCCCATACAATATCTACGCAACTGCGTCCACGTTTGAAGCCACTTTAACATAATCTGGTGAAGTCATCGATCTTGTCTGGGATGCGCCATAGAGTAACATTGGATAGGATTTTTTGTATGCTGCTATGGAGCACAATGGGCCGCAGATGGGCTGGGGGATGAGCAGGTGGCTTCTTGGGCTAGGGTAGCGCGATAAGGGTACCTTGGCATACAGCGTCGATGGGAAGGTGGTGCATAAAAGCTGAATTGATTAGGTTTTGAGATAGTGTCACTTGCATATTTGAATAGTTCATTGCTCATGCCATCAGGTCCAGATGCACGTCCATTTTTCAGGGCTTTAAGTGGATTCTCAACTTCTGCTGTATTACTTGGTGTTAGTAATGGCCTGGGGTCTCCTGAGAATGGGTACAAGGGCTCATCATGGTGGTCAGTGAACTGTTCCTTGAACCGTGCTCGAATTGCCTCGGATTTGCCCTGGTCAGTCCCGATAGTGTCCTTCAGAATTGTGTACAGTGAGTGGTGGTGTGTAGTCAGTAACTCTCAGGGATCGGGCTGCCAGAAACATTTTGTGGCAGTAATCTGTGGCAGTGATTTCATCTGCTAGGGAGTCTGCTTGTTGAATAGCAAGATCTAAACGATCTGCACAATGAAATACTTTATTTCTATAACCATCTTGTAGAACCCAAGAACTACTGCGAAGCAACTGCATCACTGTGCCAGGCAGTTCGCACATGGCCGTACTTTGGAACGAATTCAACTGCATTTCCACTGGATTGGTATAGACGCGTCCATGAAAATATGGACCGCTAAATGTATCTCTTGCCAATAACATGCAACCAAATCCTGTACCGCTGGTTCGCATACTTACATAGTGGAAGCCCCGTTTCAGCGTGTCACCATTGACATGATGGAATCCCTCACCAAGTCTGACCAAGGACACGCGCAGCCTGTACCCTCGTATCCTCACAAATCAACTGAGGTAGGGAGTTTCTGAATTTTTAAGCAACAATAGGAACCAATATCTCTGATGCGATTATAAACACGAACGTCAGCATTCAATTGTTCACTGTTATCATGACATTCACCAAGTCAGGGGAAAGCCGTTTGCATATACGATAAATATTGTATATAGATCGGCAACTAATAAACATACCTTTTGAATGGATAATATCTGAACACAAAACTGATGCTTATGTGTTATTTGTTGTTCTTATGTATAAATAAAATGTCACGAAATCAATTTGTGATTTCCACTAAACTTCAGCTTGACCTCATCACCCTTGCGTAAAATTCGCTCATGAAGAATAGTCACCATAAAACCCATCAAAGTCTGGTTGTTGCCTCAGTACCACAATATCAGCCATAAAAATGGACATGCCATAAGTTTAATTGTCGCGATAATGTTAGCCCCTGTCTTTACGTCACGCTTTAATAACGTATATCAACTCCACCTTCACCTTTGCCGAATTATTAATTAGGAATTCTTCCACCATAAAAGGCATATATAAGCGGAAGCATCACAATTGCCACGAGCCTTCGACACAATTAAATGCTCAAAGAGCCTAGATGTACTACGCCAGGCCAGGTGCAATGAAGACGTGTTACGACTAATGAGACTACTGCATGCAGACACTATGCTGAGAGTATGAGTCAAGTCAGTGATGTTTGTAGAGTTTGAGACATCAATCGGCTCTTCACAGGGAGATGGTATATCCCCTGTGCTTTTCACCTGTTACCTTGCTACTGCATTGAAATCCATGCAGAAAAATTCCACAAGACCCAACCCCAATACAGTCAATACTGGGTATGCCGCTAGAGATGGAATATGCCGATGATGTGGACTTCATAGACAAGGAAAAGAATCCCCTTGACGAACTTCTCCCAATAGCTGCAAGCAAACTAAAAATTGATAATCTCTTTATAAATGAATCCAAACAGAGTTTACCGGCATATACCTATCTACAAAACATGAAACAAAAGAAAATGATGATCCACTTTGTGGCGGCGGACCATGGAGGAAAAGTAAAATCCTGGGCTCACTGCTTTGCAGTACTGCTGGCATTGCTGCAAGCTGCGTCATGGGGAACATAGTTTACCAGTCCTTTTGGAAGCCATGGATTCGTAGATCAAAGATGCGCTTGATAAAAGACTACGATTATACAATGCACCCTGCGTATCCTTGATGATGTATAACTGTACCAGCAGGGCAGCTCCAAAAGCAGCTCTAAACAACTCGATGCCTGCTACCACAAACACCTACACACCATCACTGGACACGGATAGCCAGACACCATAATTTCCAATGATGCACTATACAAGATGTGTAATACGTCGCTGCTGTCTGTCAAAGTCGCCCAGAAAAGATGGTTTATGCTTAGCCATGCGCTAAGGATGCCAGAAGACACATCAGCACAGAGAGCCCTGGAATACTCCCTACTCCGAACCAACA
>JAVVLW010003057.1:0-21000 GCA_034401795.1 Chaetoderma sp. LZ-2023a | reverse complement strand
TCCATGCAGCTTGTCTGCATTCCATGCCTATATTGGATGCGACACGACATCTTTATTTTTCTGGAAAGGAAGTAATCAGGAGCGCGTGGGAAGTGACTGCCTGTAAGATACGCTATGACAAAACAAGTCAACTTCAGACGGCCAATTAGGAAGGACGTGAGCTAATCGCCGAGAGAGGAAGTCTGGAGAGCATACCATCGAGTGATGATGCTTTGCTACTTCACGTCAAACGTGCAGCGTGGCATAGCATGGCTTCGCACCAGAAACGCCGTATTGTCAATGTCTTTCCAAATAAGAACCGTACAGGACTACAAAGCAACACGACGGCCATGATAATGTGATTAGATAATCAATGGCAAGTTGTATCCTTCATGACCACCATACCGTACTGGAACCTATTGATCAGACAATAGTATTTGTTAGAGACCGTGATGATAAAACTTTGAACTACAATTTATAGTACCTGATGTTCAAATTGTTATTTCACTATCCAGACTGAGGCCTAATGATCTGGCACCACTCATGCATTTGGTTCCTCATCAATCATGAAATTAATGCCTGCTAATGTCTAGATATATGCTAATCTAACTTATGTAAAGAGCGAATTAGGTGATGAAATGCGAAATTAACCCTTTTACGCTTGAAATGCGAGTGCCTCAATTTCAAGACAGATATATATACACCTGTGCAAAAGTTAAGCACCAGCAAAAACAATAGAACGTAGAAACATGATGGTACAACTAGGCTGCCATACTTTTTGTCCCCGCGTTAGCTGACATAATTCCAAGTACGAAATGCACATGCATGCATGACTTCACGCCGCTTGATGTCCGTGCGTGGCGGGAAACAGCACACGTGTTCAGTTATGTAAAAGTCCAGTTTGAGGTGTAGAACATTACATACAGATTTAGGCGACAAGATTAGGAATTTTGTGTTCATGACCGTGGTTTATTTGTACAGTGAGAATTAGCTCTTGATTGTGAACCGCTATGGCAAGACGAAGGTTAAGTGATCGTGTGAAATGGCAAATCATAGGCATGCATACCACTGGTATGTCATGCAGAGAGATTGGCAGACAGCTGAACATTAACCATACTGTAATCAGTCGTTTGATTGCAAAACATGGGCAAACTAACGAGGTGAAGGACAGGCCTAGATCTGGAAGACCGAAGAAGACTACTGCCCGTGATGATCGAGCCCTAGTACGCCTTGTTAGGAGAACTCCATTCACCAACAGCAGAGTGCTCAGCCAGCAATGGGAAACGCGCAATAGAGTGTCAATGTCTACCGTCAAAAGGAGACTGTATGCTGCTGGCATGAAAGCTAGGAGACCTGTCAGACGTCCTCTCCTCACTGCACACCACAAAGAGGAGCGTCTGAGGTGGTGCAACGAAAGAAGACACTGGAACATGAGATCCTGGAGACGGGTACACTGGTCCGATGAAAGTCGGTTCCTGCTTCATGCCACAGATGGTCGAACTCGTGTATGGAGGTCCAGACGCACGGCGTACGACCAACGTAACATCATGGAAGAAGTTCCATTTGGTGGAGGTTCCGTTATGATATGGGGGTGCATCTCATTTGATTGTAAGCTGGATCTGTTGACTGTACCTGGAACACTAAATGGACAAAGATATCAAGATTCCATACTGGATAGAGTTGTGGTCCCTCATTTTGTAAATCATGCACCTGGAACCCACCCTATATTCATGGATGACAACGCCCGACCACATCGTGCTAGAGCTGTGCATGAATACCTCCGCCAGAATGCCATCGAAACCCTACCATGGCCAGCAAGGAGCCCTGACATGAACCCTATTGAGAATATCTGGGACATTCTGGGAAACATGGTGAGAAGGAGGGATCCTCCTCTGCAGAACCTACAGGAATTAACAGACGCACTCCATCTTGAATGGCAACGAATACCACGATGGCGTATCAGTCGGTTGGTGACCAGCATGAGACGTCGTGTCCAGGCCGTCATCCAGGCACAAGGTGGATATACCCGGTATTAATAATGACAGTCTCAAACTCGTGCACAGATGTTAAACTTCGTTTTCAGACACCATTAATGACAATCTAGCCACGTGTGTCAACTGTAGGGCAATAGTTGTCAGTTGTGTCAACGTAACCATATTCAGGCCTCGTTTTCAAGTTCAAACAAAAACATACAGTGTTTCCCCACCATCATAATCAGCATTCCTCTAGTTGCATTATTACCTCTTGCACTAAGATGGATGGGTACATAAATGTTTATGCTATTGCTTTCTTCATAGCACATGAATATACCCTCGCATGTGCGTAAAAATAGGGTGGTGCTTAACTTTGCACAGGTGTATATATATATATATATATATATATATATATATATATATATATATATATATATATATATATATATATATATATATATATATATATATATATATATATATATATATATATATATATATATATATATATATATACACATACATACATATACATACATACATACATACATACATACATACATACATACATACATACATACATACATACATACATACATACATACATACATACATACATACATACATACATACATACATACATACATACATACATACATACATACATACACACCATCTCCATGCGCCAGACCAAAGAAGCCCACACCCTTGGAACAGAATAAGTTCTGGAAATTCAGGAATGAGGCCACCAACAAACCAAATTGGCAACTTCCGACCCTCGACAAAAAGATCTTGATCGTCGGAGATTCAAACTTGAGTCGGATTAATGTGGATCCCCATCCAGATACTCAGGTTGCCTGTTTCCCTGGAGCATCGATTAATGATCTCAGAACGATCATTAATAAATACACAGGGAAATTGCAACCTGAGAAAGTAGTCCTCACCATAGGAATAAATGATAGGAATAATCTGATCTCAGCCTCCGAGTATCGACTTAGGTTATTATTCAGTATGGTACGAAAGAAATTTCCCAAGTCTAGGATCTACTTCACTGAACTAAATTTCTCCGCAACCTCGACACCTCAGCAAAAGCAGGCACTCGATGCAATTAATCGGACTGCCGCGTCAAGCAAGGCCAAATCCCCTGAGTCCAGGGTTATTGTCATACCCAGTCTTGCTTCGACAGAATTCGAAGAGGGTCATGACAATATTCATTGGACTGAGAGGACAGCAAATGACATGTATAATAACTGGCTTGTGGCCCTTAATTTGAACTAAACTCGGGTCAAGGTACCAACCACCCAGAAATGGGACTGGGTAGTAATATTGTAAACTTAACCGGCTCCGCATTAGGCGAAGCAGAACAGTCACTGCTTAATTTTGGCTTGACTTTTGTCCCAACACCAAAACATAAAACAGGTTTGGATGCAGATTTAGATAATGGCTTTACTGAAACTGCTGAATTTGGTCACCGTGTGAAATTAGCTGGTTTTTTTCAAAACTCCAATAGTAATATTCCACTATTCATTGAAAAAACTGGCTGGGCTCCAAACTTAAAATGTGTTGACCCAGCAATCGGTGAAAGTATAAAACTTTACTCTGAACGTATTGAAAATACTACATTTCCAAACGATCAGCAAAATTTATCTTATGAGCAACGCCAGGCCCTATTAGGTTTATCTAGAAAAAGTGAAATTGTCATCAAACCTGCAGATAAAGGATCGGCTACTGTAATAATGGATAAAGACCACTACATCAAAGAAGCGCATAGACAGCTTAGTAATCCGAAGCATTACCAAAAACTAAATGAACCACTTTGGCAAAATAACTGTAGCAAATTCAACAAAATTCTCCAAAAAATGGTTGATAACAAGAAGATAACTGAAAAGCAATATAAATACCTGTGCGCAAAAGATGATTCGAAACCACGTACATTTTATCTTCTTCCTAAAATCCATAAGTCTGTTGACTTGTGGACCGACCCTATGACACCACCAGGGCGACCCATCATTTCAGATTGTGGTTCGGAATCATATAGGATTAGTGAATTTATCGACTACCATCTTCAGCCAATTGCAAATAGACATTTTAGCTATCTGAAAAACACTGAAGACTTCCTAGCCCAGGTCTCTAAGATCTCGGTCCCTCCAAATTCATTCTTAATTACAATGGACGTCGATGCTATGTACACAAACATTGACATCGAAAAGGGTCTAAATTCAATTCGTAGAGCATTTGCCGACTATCCTGACACCAACAGGCCCGACAGAGAAGTAATAGCTCTATTAGAGCTTAGTCTGAAGGGCAATGACTTTGAATTTGCTGGTGAAATTTTTCAACAAATTTGTGGCTGCGCAATGGGTAAGCGTTTCAGCCCAGGTTTCGCTAACCTTTACATGGCAGAGTGGGAAAAGGAAGCACTCGAAAACTGTCCAAATCAGCCGCTCATTTACCGCAGGTACCTCGATGATATTTTCATGATCTGGCAACATAGTAAGGAAGCATTTACCGAATTTCTGGCCATTCTGAATAATCATGATCCGAATATCAAACTAAAAGCTCAAATCGATGAGCTGTCCGTAGATTTCCTAGATGTAACTTTATACAAAGGTATAAAGTATGAAACAACTGGTTACTTAGACTACAAAGTTTATTTTAAGCCAACCGACTCGCATCAACTACTACACAAGAAATCATTCCATCCTCCGCATACTTTCAAGGGACTTGTAAAATCACAAATAATCCGTTTTCATAGAAATTCGAGTGATAAGAAAAACTTTGAATCATCATGTTCGACCTTATTCAAAGCCCTCAAACCGAGAGGGTACTCTTCTCGGTTCCTGCGCAAAATAAAGTCTGAAACTTTGCATAATTTGGAAATCATTCCAGATAATGCCAGAAATTCTCGGCCTACCAAAATTTGTCATAATCGTCCGATTATTGGTGAAGGAGAATCTCGGAAATGTGAAAAGAAAAGGTGTAAATTGGATAAATTTCTTCCTTCCCAGAGTACATTCACGAGCTTTCAAAACAAAAGCAAATTTCAAATTCAGTCGAAATTAGATTGCGATTCTGAAAATGTCATTTACTTAATTTCATGCAAATTGTGTCAAAAGCAGTATGTTGGCGAAACAAAAAATCGACTAAGATGCCGAGCAACCAGACACCTTTCAGATATTAGACTAGAGGAAGACACACATGTGGCTGAACATTTTAATCTTCCTGATCATTTAGTCACCCGTGACTTTGAAATTATGCCCATCGAACAGCTACCTCTTTCAGACACAACAGAGGAAACTGATAAACAAAGATCACTAAGAGAATCGTTTTGGATTAAAGAACTCGAAACACAATGGCCAAGGGGCATAAATTCGGACCCATGCCTCTCGGATCAACGTGAGATTATCCCATTTACTCTCACATACAATCGGAAAAATGTTGAAATTGCGAAAATCCTAAAGGATGAGTATCACAAATTACAGGACAATTTAAAACAACCATTCAACAAGCGTCCAGTAATTGCATTTAAGAAAAATCCTAATCTACGCGACATCTTGGTAAAAGCGAAACTCAAATAAGTGTTCAAAACATCAATCAATGATTTATCATTGTATACTAATCAGGCCATATGGCATCTATTAAACAAAATTGACAATCTCAGGTGATAAAATAAGCAAAAATATTTTCAATTTTTTTCAATTTTGAAAATTCTGAGCCGGTGCGTTTACAATATTACATACATACATGCCAGTGCCAGTTCCGTTATTTTATTACTTTATAAATCCATAACTTGTATATAATATTCGTCTACATCGTCAGGCAATCTATCAGTCCTTCATTAGATCCACCTAATAAAAGGTGTATAGAAATCTCATCTTCTCCACATAAATGGTTAAATTGAACCAATTATTACCTTTTGAATTGCATGATTGTTTAGTCCAGAAAACTGCCATTCATTCCATCCTTCCTCCCTCTATCCTTCCATCTACCCGTCATTTCGTTCCTTCATTCGTTCATTTATTACCTCATTTCTTCATTCTTTCTAGCCTTGCTTCCTGCTTTCCATCCACTGGCATCTGTTCATTCGCTCGTTCGTTCGTCCGTCTGTCCGACCGTCCATCCATCAGTCCATCCATTCGTTCGTTCGTTCATTCATTCATTCGTTCGTTCGTCCATTCTTTCTTCCTCCCTTTCCTCCATCCTTTCCTGCCTCCTTTCCTCCATCCTCCCCCCTCCTTCCTTCCTCCATCCCTCCCTCCCTCCTTTTCCCTCCCTCCTTCCTCCCTTCCTTCCTTCCTCCCTCCCTCCCTCCCTCCGTCCTCCCTCGCTCCTTCCTCCCTGCTGCATCCTCCCTCTCTCCATCCCTTCATTTATTCCTTCCAGCCATCCATTTTTCCTTCCTTCCTTCCAGCCTTCATCTCTTTCATCTTTCCTTCCTCCCATCATCCCATTCTTCCTTCAAGCCCTCATTCCTTCCATCTTTCCTTCCCCCTGCCCTCGCTTCCATCTGTCCTTCCATTCATCCATCATGGTTACTTGGTTGATTGGGTGGTTGATTGGGTGGTTAATTTTATGGTTGGTTGCTTATTTGAGTGGTTGGGTGGTTGATTATGTGTCTGGGTGGGTGTTTGGTTGGTTGGTTGGGTGGTTGGTTGGGTGGTTGGTTGGGTGGTTGGTTGGGTGGTTGGTTGTGGGTTTGGGTGGTTGGTTGGTTGACTGGGTGGTTGGTTGGTTGGCTGGGTGGTAGGTTGGCTGGGAGGGTGGTTGGTTGGTTGTGTGGGTGGATGATTGGGTGGTTGGTTGGGCGGTTGGTTAGTTGGGTGGTCGGTTGGGTAATTGATTGGCTGGGTGATCGGTTCGGTCTGTCCATCCTTCTTTCCTTCTATCCTTGTATCATTCAATCATTTGTTTATTCATTAATCTGTTTTAACCTTTTGAATTGCATGATTGTTTAGTCCAGAAAACTGCCATTCATTCCATCCTTCCTCCCTCTATCCTTCCATCTACCCGTCATTTCGTTCCTTCATTCGTTCATTTATTACCTCATTTCTTCATTCTTTCTAGCCTTGCTTCCTGCTTTCCATCCACTGGCATCTGTTCATTCGCTCGTTCGTTCGTCCGTCTGTCCGACCGTCCATCCATCAGTCCATCCATTCGTTCGTTCGTTCGTTCATTCATTCATTCGTTCGTTCGTCCATTCTTTCCTCCATCCTTTCCTCCATCCTTTCCTGCCTCCTTTCCTCCATCCTCCCCCCTCCTTCCTTCCTCCATCCCTCCCTCCCTCCTTCTCCCTCCCTCCCTCCTTCCTCCCTTCCTTCCTTCCTCCCTCCCTCCCTCCCTCCCTCCCTCCTTCCTCCCTCGCTCCTTCCTCCCTGCTGCATCCTCCCTCTCTCCATCCCTTCATTTATTCCTTCCAGCCATCCATTTTTCCTTCCTTCCTTCCAGCCTTCATCTCTTTCATCTTTCCTTCCTCCCATCATCCCATTCTTCCTTCAAGCCCTCATTCCTTCCATCTTTCCTTCCCCCTACCCTCGCTTCCATCTGTCCTTCCATTCATCCATCATGGTTGCTTGGTTGATTGGGTGGTTGATTGGGTGGTTAATTTTATGGTTGGTTGCTTATTTGAGTGGTTGGGTGGTTGATTATGTGTCTGGGTGGGTGTTTGGTTGGTTGGTTGGGTGGTTGGTTGGGTGGTTGGTTGGGTGGTTGGTTGGTTGTGGGTTTGGGTGGTTGGTTGGTTGGCTGGGTGGTAGGTTGGCTGGGAGGGTGGTTGGTTGGTTGTGTGGGTGGATGATTGGGTGGTTGGTTGGGCGGTTGGTTGGGCGGTTGGTTAGTTTGGTGGTTAGTTGGGTGGTCGGTTGGGTAATTGATTGGCTGGGTGATCGGTTCGGTCTGTCCATCCTTCTTTCCTTCTATCCTTGTATCATTCAATCATTTGTTTATTCATTAATCTGTTTTAGAGAGAAAATTACACACAGAAAATGACTTTATTTCTCAACACAATGATAATCTTTGAAATCAATACCTATGGAAACTGCTGACATTTGAGTAACTATATTACAAAGCAAAAGTTTTAATCAAAATTACTCATTCAGATCAAAGATTTTCAAACAAGGCCATCAGTCACGTATTTCTTTGAAATGTGTCCTTTGCATTCCAAATTATTTATTATACTTTGAAAAGGTCACTTAAGCGCCTTTCAAATGATCTCACGGTTCACATCAAAGTCAGATTACTAGTTGGCTTTGAACCAGTGAGCAGTCCGCCGCTAAGCCATTGAAAGTAGCTTAATCTTTAACACCTTTCCAAATTGAAACCAACTCATTTATCCAGAGCTCAATTAGTCAACAATACATTAGTACAATGAATTATAACACCTTTTTAGTGGCGTGTACCTCAAAGCAAACAACTTAGCAACTTTAAAGAAAAGGATTAAGTCTCAAAGACATTCACTTGCCCAATAAATAGTAGGGCAAACTGTTGGACTGGTAGATTTGTCTAATAGGCTGCTGAAGAAGTGTGTAAACATGAAACGCGTCCAGCCCTCTGACGATGTGAAAAATTTCATTACTGTGTATTCCTGTGTATTTCTGTGTATCTCTGTGTATTCCTGGATAGTACTGTATTCCTGTATTGCTGTGAGTAAGTTATAATATTTATATTGTTATTTCTGTATTGCCTGTCCTTAAATATTAAATATTTTCATGTCACCACTAATCATTACTACTACCCACATTTCTCTTATTTCAGCCTTGTAAATTAAGCCCTCTTGCATTAGAAATATATATATATAGACAGACAGACTAGCTGACAAACCTCCCACCTGTAGAGTGTGCGCCTGGTAGCAATTTTGGTACTGATTGACTGTCTGGCTGCATTAGAGTTTGATCGATTGATTGGTTGGTTGGTTGTTTGAGCCCTACTGGATTTGACTGGTTGCTTGATTTGATTGTTTGTTTGACCTGATTGCTTGCAGGACTTATTATTTGACCTGATTGGTTGCGTGATTTGATCTGCGTGATTTGTTGCTTGAGTTGATTGGTTGCTTGATTGGTGGCTTGAATTGATTGGTTGCTTGATCTGATTAGTTGCTCGATCTGATTGATTGCTTGATTGGGGGCTTGAGTTGTTCTTGATTTGACTAGTTGCTTGATTTGGCTAGTTGCTTGATTTGATTGGTTGTTTAATTTGATTGCTTGCTTGATTTGAGTGTTTGTTTGATTGGTTACGTAATTTGTTGCTTGAATTGATTGGTTGCTTGATCGAACTAGTTGCTTGATTTGATTGATTGCTTGATTGGGGGTTAGAGCTGTTGCTTGATTTGACTAGTTGCTTGATTTGATTGGTTGTTTTATTTGATTGGTTGTTTCATTTGATTGCTTGCTTGATTTGATTGCTTGCGTAACCTGTTGCTTGATTGGTTACATGATTTGTTGATTGAATTGATTGGTTGTTTGAATTGATTGATTGCGTGATTGATTGCTTGATTGGGGGTTAGAGCTGTTGCTTGATTTGACTAGTTGCTTGATTTGATTGGTTGTTTTATTTGATTGGTTGTTTCATTTGATTGCTTGCTTGATTTGATTGCTTGCGTAACCTGTTGCTTGATTGGTTACATGATTTGTTGATTGAATTGATTGGTTGTTTGAATTGATTGATTGCGTGATTGATTGTTTGATTTGATTGGTTGCATGATTTGTTGTCTAATCTGATTGGTAGCGTGATTGGTTGCTTGTATTGATTGGTTGCATGATTGATTGGTTGCTTGAATTGATTGTCTGAACTGATTGGTTGCGTGATTGATTGTTTGGATTGATAAGGTGGTGGACGGGTTGTTTGCCGATTTGCCAACTTGATTGATTGCCTGGTTAATTAAGATTGATTAAGATTAATTAAGATTGATTGAGATTGATTAAGATTAATTGAGATTGATTAAGATTAATTGAGATTGATTGAGATTAATTGAGATTAATTGAGATTAATTGAGATTAATTGAGATTATATCACCCATCATCTGCTCACGCACGCCTGGTTAAAGTATACTACATGGTAATCCAATGTTTTCACCACCTGGGTGTGCTGAACACGCATCTAGACAGCGACACCGTGCCAAATGGCCTCGGTCGAAAGGTCAAGAGTTTGACAGACTTCTGCAAACCGGCCATGCCAGATGCTGAGGTCCACTTCGACATTCGTAATGTCAACTTTGAATGGGCGAAAACAATGATTAAAACATGGGTTCGCCACTATAACTGTAAACTAGGAGTCCTCCGTTCTGAGCTACTCTCAGCCCAAACTCTTCCTTATTTAGACCTTGGTCGGGCTAAGTCCACTGCAATCCATTGGGCCAAAAAGAATTATCACAGAAAATTGGATCACAACGCCATCTCAGCATTTTATGATTTTATTAGACCACTTGATCCGAATTATAAGCCTGTTACTCAACCACCAAATGTCACCCCTGTTAGCAAACCAGTACAAAATGCAAATTTAGTACAATCCGCTCATCCCAAAAAGCGGCTACATTCACCTGCAGAGGCCTCACCACCACTAAAACGTCCAGATAAACAACCGTCTCCCATTAGCTCTCTTCCTGGCACATCCAGTGACCACAGTATTTACATTCCAGTGGACCCCTCTATGATCCCTCTACCAGATTCACCTCCACCAGCGCCACCATTCTCTCCTGAGGATTTTCCTCCTCTTCCGCAGAGGGTGTCAAATGCCAAAGGTGCTAGTAAACAGCCGGGTCCAAGGACCCGAGCTGCACAAAAGGTCCCTCAACCACGATTCACACCATCTCCATGCGCCAGACCAAAGAAGCCCACACCCTTGGAACAGAATAAGTTCTGGAAATTCAGGAATGAGGCCACCAACAAACCAAATTGGCAACTTCCGACCCTCGACAAAAAGATCTTGATCGTCGGAGATTCAAACTTGAGTCGGATTAATGTGGATCCCCATCCAGATACTCAGGTTGCCTGTTTCCCTGGAGCATCGATTAATGATCTCAGAACGATCATTAATAAATACACAGGGAAATTGCAACCTGAGAAAGTAGTCCTCACCATAGGAATAAATGATAGGAATAATCTGATCTCAGCCTCCGAGTATCGACTTAGGTTATTATTCAGTATGGTACGAAAGAAATTTCCCAAGTCTAGGATCTACTTCACTGAACTAAATTTCTCCGCAACCTCGACACCTCAGCAAAAGCAGGCACTCGATGCAATTAATCGGACTGCCGCGTCAAGCAAGGCCAAATCCCCTGAGTCCAGGGTTATTGTCATACCCAGTCTTGCTTCGACAGAATTCGAAGAGGGTCATGACAATATTCATTGGACTGAGAGGACAGCAAATGACATGTATAATAACTGGCTTGTGGCCCTTAATTTAAACTAAACTCGGGTCAAGGTACCAACCACCCAGAAATGGGACTGGGTAGTAATATTGTAAACTTAACCGGCTCCGCATTAGGCGAAGCAGAACAGTCACTGCTTAATTTTGGCTTGACTTTTGTCCCAACACCAAAACATAAAACAGGTTTGGATGCAGATTTAGATAATGGCTTTACTGAAACTGCTGAATTTGGTCACCGTGTGAAATTAGCTGATTTTTTTCAAAACTCCAATAGTAATATTCCACTATTCATTGAAAAAACTGGCTGGGCTCCAAACTTAAAATGTGTTGACCCAGCAATCGGTGAAAGTATAAAACTTTACTCTGAACGTATTGAAAATACTACATTTCCAAACGATCAGCAAAATTTATCTTATGAGCAACGCCAGGCCCTATTAGGTTTATCTAGAAAAAGTTAAATTGTCATCAAACCTGCGGATAAAGGATCGGCTACTGTAATAATGGATAAAGACCACTACATCAAAGAAGCGCATAGACAGCTTAGTAATCCGAAGCATTACCAAAAACTAAATGAACCACTTTGGCAAAATAACTGTAGCAAATTCAACAAAATTCTCCAAAAAATGGTTGATAACAAGAAGATAACTGAAAAGCAATATAAATACCTGTGCGCAAAAGATGATTCGAAACCACGTACATTTTATCTTCTTCCTAAAATCCATAAGTCTGTTGACTTGTGGACCGACCCTATGACACCACCAGGGCGACCCATCATTTCAGATTGTGGTTCGGAATCATATAGGATTAGTGAATTTATCGACTACCATCTTCAGCCAATTGCAAATAGACATTTTAGCTATCTGAAAAACACTGAAGACTTCCTAGCCCAGGTCTCTAAGATCTCGGTCCCTCCAAATTCATTCTTAATTACAATGGACGTCGATGCTATGTACACAAACATTGACATCGAAAAGGGTCTAAATTCAATTCGTAGAGCATTTGCCGACTATCCTGACACCAACAGGCCCGACAGAGAAGTAATAGCTCTATTAGAGCTTAGTCTGAAGGGCAATGACTTTGAATTTGCTGGTGAAATTTTTCAACAAATTTGTGGCTGCGCAATGGGTAAGCGTTTCAGCCCAGGTTTCGCTAACCTTTACATGGCAGAGTGGGAAAAGGAAGCACTCGAAAACTGTCCAAATCAGCCGCTCATTTACCGCAGGTACCTCGATGATATTTTCATGATCTGGCAACATAGTAAGGAAGCATTTACCGAATTTCTGGCCATTCTGAATAATCATGATCCGAATATCAAACTAAAAGCTCAAATCGATGAGCTGTCCGTAGATTTCCTAGATGTAACTTTATACAAAGGTATAAAGTATGAAACAACTGGTTACTTAGACTACAAAGTTTATTTTAAGCCAACCGACTCGCATCAACTACTACACAAGAAATCATTCCATCCTCCGCATACTTTCAAGGGACTTGTAAAATCACAAATAATCCGTTTTCATAGAAATTCGAGTGATAAGAAAAACTTTGAATCATCATGTTCGACCTTATTCAAAGCCCTCAAACCGAGAGGGTACTCTTCTCGGTTCCTGCGCAAAATAAAGTCTGAAACTTTGCATAATTTGGAAATCATTCCAGATAATGCCAGAAATTCTCGGCCTACCAAAATTTGTCATAATCGTCCGATTATTGGTGAAGGAGAATCTCGGAAATGTGAAAAGAAAAGGTGTAAATTGGATAAATTTCTTCCTTCCCAGAGTACATTCACGAGCTTTCAAAACAAAAGCAAATTTCAAATTCAGTCGAAATTAGATTGCGATTCTGAAAATGTCATTTACTTAATTTCATGCAAATTGTGTCAAAAGCAGTATGTTGGCGAAACAAAAAATCGACTAAGATGCCGAGCAACCAGACACCTTTCAGATATTAGACTAGAGGAAGACACACATGTGGCTGAACATTTTAATCTTCCTGATCATTTAGTCACCCGTGACTTTGAAATTATGCCCATCGAACAGCTACCTCTTTCAGACACAACAGAGGAAACTGATAAACAAAGATCACTAAGAGAATCGTTTTGGATTAAAGAACTCGAAACACAATGGCCAAGGGGCATAAATTCGGACCCATGCCTCTCGGATCAACGTGAGATTATCCCATTTACTCTCACATACAATCGGAAAAATGTTGAAATTGCGAAAATCCTAAAGGATGAGTATCACAAATTACAGGACAATTTAAAACAACCATTCAACAAGCGTCCAGTAATTGCATTTAAGAAAAATCCTAATCTACGCGACATCTTGGTAAAAGCGAAACTCAAATAAGTGTTCAAAACATCAATCAATGATTTATCATTGTATACTAATCAGGCCATATGGCATCTATTAAACAAAATTGACAATCTCAGGTGATAAAATAAGCAAAAATATTTTCAATTTTTTTCAATTTTGAAAATTCTGAGCCGGTGCGTTTACAATATTACATACATACATACATACATACATACATACATACATACATACATACATACAAAAGCCTAGGATTGATTGTGACAGATGCATCCACAGATAGTCCCATATGAATCGTCAGTGTGTCAGTATATCAGACATGTGAAAGCTGGTCGGCCAATCCTTGACTTCTTAGTCTTGGTGCGGTGGTCCAGTGGAAAGATGCCTGGTTGCTGATGCTATGCGGAGTTGCAGAATGGCGGTTCGATCCTCCGACCGGGAGATGGTGATCAACAAATTAAACTAACGGGTGCATCACTGTCGGCTAAGTTAGCACATGGAAATTGAAGCCGCACGTTGCCAGTGCGTCAATAAAATAAAAATACATATACTGCCAGAGCCGTGCTGGAGTCAGAGTACAATAGGCGTAAAAGCCTAGGATTGATTGTGACAGATGCATCCACAGATAGTCCCATATGAATCGTCAGTGTGTCAGTATATCAGACATGTGAAAACTGGTCGGCCAATCCTTGACATTTTAGTCTTGGTGCGGTGGTCCAGTGGAAAGATGCCTGGTTGCTGATGCTATGCGGAGTTGCAGGATGACGGTTCGATCCCCCGACCGGGAGATGGTGATCAACAAATTAAACTAACGGGTGCAGCACTGTCGGCTAAGTTAGCACATGGAAATTGAAGCCGCACGTTGCCAGTGCGTCAATAAAATAAAAATACATATACTGCCAGAGCCGTGCTGGAGTCAGAGTACAATAGGCATAAAAAGCCTAGGATTGATTGTGACAGATGCATCCACAGATAGTCCCATATGAATCGTCAGTGTGTCAGTATATCAGACATGTGAAAACTGGTCGGCCAATCCTTGACTTTTTAGTCTTGGTGCGGTGGTCCAGTGGAAAGATGCCTGGTTGCTGATGCTATGCGGAGTTGCAGGATGACGGTTCGATCCCCCGACCGGGAGATGGTGATCAACAAATTAAACTAACGGGTGCAGCACTGTCGGCTAAGTTAGCACATGGAAATTGAAGCCGCACGTTGCCAGTGCGTCAATAAAATAAAAATACATATACTGCCAGAGCCGTGCTGGAGTCAGAGTACAATAGGCATAAAAAGCCTAGGATTGATTGTGACAGATGCATCCACAGATAGTCCCATATGAATCGTCAGTGTGTCAGTATATCAGACATGTGAAAACTGGTCGGCCAATCCTTGACTTTTTAGTCTTGGTGCGGTGGTCCAGTGGAAAGATGCCTGGTTGCTGATGCTATGCGGAGTTGCAGGATGACGGTTCGATCCCCCGACCGGGAGATGGTGATCAACAAATTAAACTAACGGGTGCAGCACTGTTGGCTAAGTTAGCACATGGAAATTGAAGCCGCACGTTGCCAGTGCGTCAATAAAATAAAAATACATATACTGCCAGAGCCGTGCTGGAGTCAGAGTACAATAGGCATAAAAAGCCTAGGATTGATTGTGACAGATGCATCCACAGATAGTCCCATATGAATCGTCAGTGTGTCAGTATATCAGACATGTGAAAACTGGTCGGCCAATCCTTGACTTTTTAGTCTTGGTGCGGTGGTCCAGTGGAAAGATGCCTGGTTGCTGATGCTATGCGGAGTTGCAGGATGACGGTTCGATCCCCCGACCGGGAGATGGTGATCAGCAAATTAAACTAACGGGTGCAGCACTGTCGGCTAAGTTAGCACATGGAAATTGAAGCCGCACGTTGCCAGTGCGTCAATAAAATAAAAATACATACATACATACAAAAGCCTAGGATTGATTGTGACAGATGCATCCACAGATAGTCCCATATGAATCGTCAGTGTGTCAGTATATCAGACATGTGAAAGCTGGTCGGCCAAGCCTTGACTTCTTAGTCTTGGTGCGGTGGTCCAGTGGAAAGATGCCTGGTTGCTGATGCTATGCGGAGTTGCAGAATGGCGATTCGATCCTCCGACCGGGAGATGGTGATCAACAAATTAAACTAAAGGGTGCATCACTGTCGGCTAAGTTAGCACATGGAAATTGAAGCCGCACGTTGCCAGTGCGTCAATAAAATAAAAATACATATACTGCCAGAGCCGTGCTGGAGTCAGAGTACAATAGGCGTAAAAGCCTAGGATTGATTGTGACAGATGCATCCACAGATAGACCCATATGAATCGTCAGTGTGTCAGTATATCAGACATGTGAAAGCTGGTCGGCCAATCCTTGACTTCTTAGTCTTGGTGCGGTGGTCCAGTGGAAAGATGCCTGGTTGCTGATGCTATGCGGAGTTGCAGAATGGCGGTTCGATCCTCCGACCGGGTGATGGTGATCAACAAATTAAACTAATGGGTGCATCACTGTCGGCTAAGTTAGCACATGGAAATTGAAGCCGCACGTTGCCAGTGCGTCAATAAAATAAAAATACATATACTGCCAGAGCCGTGCTGGAGTCAGAGTACAATAGGCATAAAAAGCCTAGGATTGATTGTGACAGATGCATCCACAGATAGTCCCATATGAATCGTCAGTGTGTCAGTATATCAGACATGTGAAAACTGGTCGGCCAATCCTTGACTTTTTAGTCTTGGTGCGGTGGTCCAGTGGAAAGATGCCTGGTTGCTGATGCTATGCGGAGTTGCAGGATGACGGTTCGATCCCCCGACCGGGAGATGGTGATCAACAAATTAAACTAACGGGTGCAGCACTGTTGGCTAAGTTAGCACATGGAAATTGAAGCCGCACGTTGCCAGTGCGTCAATAAAATAAAAATACATATACTGCCAGAGCCGTGCTGGAGTCAGAGTACAATAGGCATAAAAAGCCTAGGATTGATTGTGACAGATGCATCCACAGATAGTCCCATATGAATCGTCAGTGTGTCAGTATATCAGACCTGTGAAAACTGGTCGGCCAATCCTTGACTTTTTAGTCTTGGTGCGGTGGTCCAGTGGAAAGATGCCTGGTTGCTGATGCTATGCGGAGTTGCAGGATGACGGTTCGATCCCCCGACCGGGAGATGGTGATCAGCAAATTAAACTAACGGGTGCAGCACTGTCGGCTAAGTTAGCACATGGAAATTGAAGCCGCACGTTGCCAGTGCGTCAATAAAATAAAAATACATACAGACATACAAAAGCCTAGGATTGATTGTGACAGATGCATCCACAGATAGTCCCATATGAATCGTCAGTGTGTCAGTATATCAGACATGTGAAAGCTGGTCGGCCAATCCTTGACTTCTTAGTCTTGGTGCGGTGGTCCAGTGGAAAGATGCCTGGTTGCTGATGCTATGCGGAGTTGCAGAATGGCGATTCGATCCTCCGACCGGGAGATGGTGATCAACAAATTAAACTAAAGGGTGCATCACTGTCGGCTAAGTTAGCACATGGAAATTGAAGCCGCACGTTGCCAGTGCGTCAATAAAATAAAAATACATATACTGCCAGAGCCGTGCTGGAGTCAGAGTACAATAGGCGTAAAAGCCTAGGATTGATTGTGACAGATGCATCCACAGATAGACCCATATGAATCGTCAGTGTGTCAGTATATCAGACATGTGAAAGCTGGTCGGCCAATCCTTGACTTCTTAGTCTTGGTGCGGTGGTCCAGTGGAAAGATGCCTGGTTGCTGATGCTATGCGGAGTTGCAGAATGGCGGTTCGATCCTCCGACCGGGTGATGGTGATCAACAAATTAAACTAATGGGTGCATCACTGTCGGCTAAGTTAGCACATGGAAATTGAAGCCGCACATTGCCAGTGCGTCAATAAAATAAAAATACATACATACATACATACATACAGGATCCTCGTCAGTGTGTCAGTATATCAGACATGTGAAAGCTGGTCGGCCAATCCTTGACTTCTTAGTCTTGGTGCGGTGGTCCAGTGGAAAGATGCCTGGTTGCTGATGCTATGCGGAGTTGCAGGATGACGGTTCGATCCCCCGACCGGGAGATGGTGATCAACAAATTAAACTAACGGGTGCAGCACTGTCGGCTAAGTTAGCACATGGAAATTGAAGCCGCACGTTGCCAGTGCGTCAATAAAATAAAAATACATATACTGCCAGAGCCGTGCTGGAGTCAGAGTACAATAGGCATAAAAAGCCTAGGATTGATTGTGACAGATGCATCCACAGATAGTCCCATATGAATCGTCAGTGTGTCAGTATATCAGACATGTGAAAACTGGTCGGCCAATCCTTGACTTTTTAGTCTTGGTGCGGTGGTCCAGTGGAAAGATGCCTGGTTGCTGATGCTATGCGGAGTTGCAGGATGACGGTTCGATCCCCCGACCGGGAGATGGTGATCAACAAATTAAACTAACGGGTGCAGCACTGTTGGCTAAGTTAGCACATGGAAATTGAAGCCGCACGTTGCCAGTGCGTCAATAAAATAAAAATACATATACTGCCAGAGCCGTGCTGGAGTCAGAGTACAATAGGCATAAAAAGCCTAGGATTGATTGTGACAGATGCATCCACAGATAGTCCCATATGAATCGTCAGTGTGTCAGTATATCAGACATGTGAAAACTGGTCGGCCAATCCTTGACTTTTTAGTCTTGGTGCGGTGGTCCAGTGGAAAGATGCCTGGTTGCTGATGCTATGCGGAGTTGCAGGATGACGGTTCGATCCCCCGACCGGGAGATGGTGATCAGCAAATTAAACTAACGGGTGCAGCACTGTCGGCTAAGTTAGCACATGGAAATTGAAGCCGCACGTTGCCAGTGCGTCAATAAAATAAAAATACATACATACATACAAAAGCCTAGGATTGATTGTGACAGATGCATCCACAGATAGTCCCATATGAATCGTCAGTGTGTCAGTATATCAGACATGTGAAAGCTGGTCGGCCAAGCCTTGACTTCTTAGTCTTGGTGCGGTGGTCCAGTGGAAAGATGCCTGGTTGCTGATGCTATGCGGAGTTGCAGAATGGCGATTCGATCCTCCGACCGGGAGATGGTGATCAACAAATTAAACTAACGGGTGCATCACTGTCGGCTAAGTTAGCACATGGAAATTGAAGCCACACGTTGCCAGTGCGTCAATAAAATAAAAATACATATACTGCCAGAGCCGTGCTGGAGTCAGAGTACAATAGGCGTAAAAGCCTAGGATTGATTGTGACAGATGCATCCACAGATAGTCCCATATGAATCGTCAGTGTGTCAGTATATCAGACATGTGAAAGCTGGTCGGCCAATCCTTGACTTTTTAGTCTTGGTGCGGTGGTCCAGTGGAAAGATGCCTGGTTGCTGATGCTATGCGGAGTTGCAGAATGGCGGTTCGATCCGCCGACCGGGAGATGGTGATCAACAAATTAAACTAATGGGTGCATGACTGTCGGCTAAGTTAGCACATGGAAATTGAAGCCGCACGTCGCCAGTGCGTCAATAAAATAAAAATACATATACTGCCAGAGCCGTGCTGGAGTCAGAGTACAATAGGCGTAAAAGCCTAGGATTGAATT
Source organism: Chaetoderma sp. LZ-2023a (assembly GCA_034401795.1). Classification (NCBI taxonomy): domain Eukaryota; kingdom Metazoa; phylum Mollusca; class Caudofoveata; order Chaetodermatida; family Chaetodermatidae; genus Chaetoderma; species Chaetoderma sp. LZ-2023a. The sequence continues at coordinate 1,739 of JAVVLW010003057.1, read as the reverse complement.
GTGGCAGGTGCATCCACAGATAGTCCCATATGAATCGTCAGTGTGTCAGTATATCAGACATGTGAAAACTGGTCGGCCAAACCTAGACTTTATAGTCTTGACGTGGTGGTCCAGCGGAAAGATGTCTGGTTGCTGATGCTATGCGGAGTTGCAGTATGGCCGTTCGATCCCCCGACCGGGAGATGGTGATCAACAAAATAAACTAATGGGTGCATGACTGTCGGCTGGATAGCATGTGGAAATTGAATCCGCATGTTGCCAGTGCATCAATAAAATAAAAATACATATACTGCCAGAGCCGTGCTGGAGTCAGAGTACAATAGGCATAAAAAGCCTAGGATTGATTGTGACAGATGCATCCACAGATAGTCCCATATGAATCGTCAGTGTGTCAGTATATCAGACATGTGAAAACTGGTCGGCCAATCCTTGACTTTTTAGTCTTGGTGCGGTGGTCCAGTGGAAAGATGCCTGGTTGCTGATGCTATGCGGAGTTGCAGGATGACGGTTCGATCCCCCGACCGGGAGATGGTGATCAGCAAATTAAACTAACGGGTGCAGCACTGTCGGCTAAGTTAGCACATGGAAATTGAAGCCGCACGTTGCCAGTGCGTCAATAAAATAAAAATACATACATACATACAAAAGCCTAGGATTGATTGTGACAGATGCATCCACAGATAGTCCCATATGAATCGTCAGTGTGTCAGTATATCAGACATGTGAAAGCTGGTCGGCCAATCCTTGACTTCTTAGTCTTGGTGCGGTGGTCCAGTGGAAAGATGCCTGGTTGCTGATGCTATGCGGAGTTGCAGAATGGCGGTTCGATCCTCTGACCGGGAGATGGTGATCAACAAATTAAACTAAAGGGTGCATCACTGTCGGCTAAGTTAGCACATGGAAATTGAAGCCGCACGTTGCCAGTGCGTCAATAAAATAAAAATACATATACTGCCAGAGCCGTGCTGGAGTCAGAGTACAATAGGCGTAAAAGCCTAGGATTGATTGTGACAGATGCATCCACAGATAGTCCCATATGAATCGTCAGTGTGTCAGTATATCAGACATGTGAAAGCTGGTCGGCCAATCCTTGACTTCTTAGTCTTGGTGCGGTGGTCCAGTGGAAAGATGCCTGGTTGCTGATGCTATGCGGAGTTGCAGAATGGCGGTTCGATCCTCCGACCGGGTGATGGTGATCAACAAATTAAACTAATGGGTGCATCACTGTCGGCTAAGTTAGCACATGGAAATTGAAGCCGCACGTTGCCAGTGCGTCAATAAAATAAAAATACATACATACATACATACATACATACAGGATCCTCGTCAGTGTGTCAGTATATCAGACATGTGAAAGCTGGGCGGCCAATCCTTGACTTTTAGTCTTGGTGCGGTGGTCCAGTGGAAAGATGCCTGGTTGCTGATGCTATGCGGAGTTGCAGAATGGCGGTTCGATCCCCCGACTGGGAGATGGTGATCAACAAATTAAACTAATGGGTGCATGACTGTCGGCTAAGTTAGCACATGGAAATTGAAGCCACACGTTGCCAGTGCGTCAATAAAATAAAAATACATATACTGCCAGAGCGTGCTGGAGTCAGAGTACAATAGGCATAAAAAGCCTAGGATTGATTGTGACAGATGCATCCACAGATAGTCCCATATGAATCGTCAGTGTGTCAGTATATTAGACATGTGAAAACTGGTCGGCCAATCCTTGACTTTTTAGTCTTGGTGCG
>JAVVLW010003056.1:0-25000 GCA_034401795.1 Chaetoderma sp. LZ-2023a | reverse complement strand
ACGAGTTTTAAAGACGTTTCCAAAAATTGGCCAAAATCAAATATGGCCACAGGCCAAATAGGCCGATCAGCTTTCTTTGAACGAACTTGGATCCCTATGGATAGCTCCTGTAAAATATACTTGAAATCGGCCAAGAGGTTCCCGAGAAGACATTTTAAATTTCCCTTTGCTTTAGTAATGTAGTTTTTGGCGGGAAAATGATCCAAGATGGCCGCCCAACCGTTTATCCAACATTTTCGAAAAGTGGAAAATGTGAAGTCAGAATAACCAAAAACATATATAAAACAATTTCAGCTCCAAAATCCATCAAATAAAAATATACAATATGGCCACCAAGCATACTACATTTTGATTTGTCCATGACAGCCATTGCCAAATTTCTGTCTGATCCGTTCAGTGGTTCCGGAGAAGTAATTTTCACTAAAACTAGGTCAACCAAGATGGGCGCTGAACCATTTTATGAATCAAGTTCCCTTGAACAAAATTGGTTCAGCTCTTGCTCTACTAGATCATATTTCATGAAATTTGCATCAATCCCAAAAGCGGTTTCGGAGAAGATCTTTAAATACGTTTCTATAGATTGGCCAAGATTCAAGATGGCCACCAGCCAAAGTGGCTGATCAGCTCCGCTTGACCAAACTTGGATCCCTATGCACTAAGGATGCTCAAAGGAAAAGTTGATGTATGACGGACACATGACGGAGGGTCACCCTGGCATAAGCTCACTTGACCTTTCAGGCCAGGTGAGCTAATAATTAAAATATGTCACAAATTACATATTATGTATGATGATTGTGTACCCGTACTGTGATATACATGTATGCTGAAATAATAAGTTTAGTAGTCAAATTTTTTAGAATTGAATGGCCTCCAACTTTCAGGTCTAAAATTATATATAATACATGTCGTATGACATGCCCCAGGTGAGCTAATAACAGATAACAAATATAACTTCACCAAGGCATTAACACTGTATGATATCCTGGATGATATGTTTTCTACAATCAGAGATTATTAACATATTACATTATTAGAACGTCTGTTCACTATATTACTATAGAGTTAATAACAAGTTGCCCCAAAACTGGTAACTGTTAAGAGATTTCACTAAATCAATAAAATACATACCTTACTATACTGCTATTTCCATTTTGAGGTTACTAGTTCTAAGTATTCAATCTAACAGTTGTGTCAGAGTTTTCAAAATAGTGAATTCTGTATCCATAACTAATAATACATATATAGTAATGCACTGGATTTTTCAGACAAACACTTAAATTTTCCGCCAATTTTAGCAGGTCATGAGGTCAACTAAAGCAAAGGCTTTTTCACATGATGAAGAAAATAGCTAAAGTCTTATCATCTCAATTCATTTGGACTTTATTATTGTAGTATCTCCATGCAGAATAACTAAAGTCCCAGCATTTCCTAGCTCTTCTAAAAAGCCCAGACTTTGACTTTGAAAACAAGCAATTAAAATTCCAAAAGCTAGGATAAGCCTGGAGTGTTGCTATTGCTTGGCATCCTGGCTTCTCCTGCCTTTTGAATCCCAGGATATGCTAAGAAATGCCAGGATTCCACAGGCTAAAAGATTCGTGGCTTTTCCTGGCATGCCGAGCAAGGAGTAAGCTCAGAAATGCCAGGATATCCCAGCTTTCTGGCAAAAGCCTGGATCTTTTTCACCAGGGTCTTGAGGAGTTGCTTAAAGACAAAGTTGAAGGATGGAGGATGGGCAGATGGGCAACAGAAGAACGATTGATGGTCGCCAACACATGTCAGGCAGGTGGGATAATAATAATAATAATAATAATAATAACAACAGCATGAGTTTTAGTGAAACTCAACATACGCCCGCAAACATGCTTGTTTGAGGAATGATAAATGTTGGTGAATGCAAATACATCTCACTGAAACACCAATACAACTGATCACATCTTGAAACATGTTTATCTTTATACTGAATTTTCCAGCGGAAACAATATTTCTAATGAATTTTATTTTATTCAGTCTTCAGAACTGCATTGATCATTACAATTACAAAAATTGTGAACGTAGGTTCACAACTCTCCGCGATGTGGCCGACACAAGAAAACATTACATTGACAAACATTGTGAATGTAGTTTCACAACTCTCTGCGATCTGGCCCGAACAAGAAAATGTTGACAAATTTTAATCTTTCAAGAAAGATAATTTTGGCAAATATGGGCAGATTTTGCCCTTCATCTATCCATATTAGATCCAATGAAAACAATGAAAACAACAAATGTTTGACAAATTTTGTATTTCAAGGGAGATAACTCTGGCAATTATGGGGGATTTTGCAGAAAGGAAATCATGACACTTCGTCTGTACCTAACACATCTGCCAAAAACAAATTGTATATGTTTAGGTTCAAAAGTCTTCACGATCTGGCCCGGACAAGAAAACTTGATGAATTTTAATCTTTCAAGGGAGATAACTCTCACGAATATGCAAGGATTTTGTCGAAAGCAAATCATGAGACTTCATCTATACATAACACATCTGCCAGAACAAAAATTGCGAGTGTAGGTTCAAAATTCTTCGGGATCTGCCCAGGAAAAGAAAATTTGGACGAATTTTAATCATTCAAGGGAGATAACTCCGATGAATATACGAAGATTTTGCCGAAATGAAATCATGACTCCAACGAATTTGTGAGTGTGGCTTCGAAATTCTTCGAGATTTTGATCATGACTCCCGTGAAGATGGGCGGATCATGCCAAAACAAGATCACGACACTTCGCCTATATGTACATCTTTTGAATAAAAATATTTGCGAGTGTGGGTTCAAAACTCTGCGAGATTTGGCCTGGACAAGACAATTTTGACGAATTTCAATCTTTCAAGGGAGATAACTCTGGCGAATATGGGCAGATCCTGCCGAACCAAAATCATGACACTTCGCCTATACATAACACATCTTCTGGAAAAAAATAGTGTAGGTTCTGCTCCGGACAATAATCACAAGCACAATTTTTGCCCTCTTTTTCGATGACCCTGATCATTCAAATATCTGGCAATTACGACAATCTACAGACATAACAAATGTCAGTGAATCCACTGGACCATGTTGTTCCACAAAGCTAAATTTAGAGCCTGGGTTAATTGCATGAATTAGCTCTAACGCATTCTTCTGAGATGGATTATTTCTAGACCCTGTCTTGACATTTTCTGAAGAATGTGTAGCATCGAGAGGGCGTGGCTGACTTTTGTGAGACTTTTCAATTACTGAAAATTGCGATGGTACATATTGTGCATTGCCTGACATATTTGAGGACAGTCCTGCTATCGTTTCATTGAAAATTCCCTCTGAATAATAATAATAATAATAACAAGAGGCCCATCATGGGGCCTGTATTGATCACCTGTAATTGGCCACTGGCAAAACCAAGCAAAATGAGATCACCTCTGGAAAGAATTTATTAATCTAATTTTTGTGAGGAAGGCATAGTTTTCCGCTGATATTACCTGCAGTTTTATTAAAAGTGGCCAGTGGTTAACAAGTAGCCTTTTGTATGATTTACTCAGAAGTTTTAGAAAATTCAAAATGTCCACCAAGCATGTTACATTTGGATTGATCAACTGTGTCATATGTTACGTATCAACTGCCCCTGAACACAATTTACTGATTATTAGTCCCTAATCATGTCTCCCAAATTGCATCCCGATCTGTTCAGTGGTTCTGGAGAAGACGTCATTTTAGTGAAACCTAGGTTATCCAAGATGGCAACCGAAACCGAAGCAAGTGAGCAATCAAGATCCTATGATGAAACTTGGTCCAGCTGTTGCCCCAGATGATGTGTCATGAGTTTTGAATCAATCAACCAAGTAGTTTCGGATATGAATTTTAAAGAAGTTGGCCAAAATCCTTCACCGCGCAAATTGGCCGATCAGCTTCTTGGACAAACCTGGATCTTCTATGCCCTAAGGATGCCTCTTGCCAGATATAATTGTAATCAGCCCAGTGGTTCTCGAGATGAAGACATTTTAAATTTCCTATTGCATTAGTATGAGATTTTTTAGTGGAAAAAGGATCCAAGATTCCAGTGTCAATTTGAAATCAACATACTAAAAAGGTCATCCAAGATGGCTCCCAAACAATTTGGTCAATCAAGTTCCGTTGAACAAACTTTGCTCAGATTTTGCTCTTGATGATATTTCATGAGTTTTGAATCAATTCCTCCAATGTTTTCGGAGAAGAATTTTAAAGACGTTTCTACAAATCGGCCAAAATCCAAGCTGGCAGGTGGTTAAATCGGCCGATCAGCTTCCTTTGACCAAATTGGATCACGATGCGCTAAGGATTCTTCCTGCAAAATATAATTGAAATCTTTCCAGTGGCTCCTGAGAAGACAATTTCAATTTCCTGTTACTCAACAATCTCTATAAAACCAAATTAGTCTTCAAAATCCATCAAATAAAAATCCAATATATCCGCCAAACACAATACATTTTTATTGGTCCATTGCAGCCATATTTTTTTACGTATCAGTTTCCCTTGAATAAACTTTACTAGACCTTAGTCCCTAACCATATCCGCGAAATTTCGGTCCAATCCATTCAGTGGTTCTGGAGAACTTGTTTTCTTCACCTTTTTTGCCAATCAAGTTCTCTTGAATAAACTTGGTTCTGCTCTTGGCCTAGATAATATTTCATGAGTTTTGAATCGACCCCCAAGCAGTTTCGGCTAAGATTTTGAAACACATTAAAAAAATCAGCTAAAATCCAAGATGCCCGCTGGCCAAATTGGCCGATCAGTTCTGTTTGAACAACCTTGAATCTCTATGCCTTAGGGATGCTTCCTACCAATTATAATACTAAATGACGATGGACAAATTTTAATGGCGTTTCGGCCCTAATCATATCTGCCAAATTTTGGCCAACTTGGCTTACCTCTTGCCCTAGATGATGTTTCAGGAGTTTTGAATCGATTCCACAAGTGTTTTGGGAAATTTTTAAAGACGATTCTAAAAGTCAGACAAAATCCAAGATGGCCATATTGGCTGATCATCTGCCTTTGATCAAACTTTATCCCTATGCCCTGAGGATTCTTCCTGTCAAATATACTTGAAATCAGCCCAGTGGTTCTCGAGAAGACATTTTAAATGCTTTGGCATGGGAGCTTCTGGCGGGACCATTTATCCGACAGTTTCAAAAATGGCAAATTTGAAATCAGAATCCTCCCAGAAAAACATATACAACCAATTTCGGCCTCAAAATCAGTCAAATAAAAAAATTCAACATAACCGCCAAATCCACAAACTTTTGATTGGCCCACAGTGGCCATGGTTTATCATGGATCTACTTCCCTTGAACAAACTGTAATGGCCCCTAGTCCTTAATCATACCTCCAAAAATTTGTATCCGATCCAATTAGTGGTTCTGGAGAAGATGTTTTCGTGAAAACTAGGTCTTCCAAGATGCCCAATGAACTATTTGGCCAATCCAGTTTCCTTGAACAAACTGGGTTCAACTCCTTCCCTAGATTATATGTTATGAGTTTTGAATAGATCCCTAAGCGGTTTTGGAGATTTTTAAAGACATTGCAAAAAATCTGACAAATTCCAAGATGGCCGCCAGATAAATTGGCCGATCGACTTTATTTCAACAAACTTGAATCTCCATTCCCTAAGGATGCTCCCTGCCAAATATAATTGAACTCTGTCCAATGGTTCTTGAGAAGTCATTTAAAGAAAAAGTTGATGGACGAATGAATGGATGGCAAGATGGTCGGATGTACGGATGGTGGACGGACAGTCCCCATGGTATAAGCTCACTTGGCCATTCTAGTTTGAATAATAATGATGAGGTGGACAATAGCAATGAAAAGATTAGTGTTAATGTAATACCTGTTGAGGTGGAGGCAATACCTGGATTATTTTGGCGCATTTGCATTAAAGCTCCTTGAGCTGCTTGGGCCATTGCTAGGCGCTTGGTTTTAGCCGATCCTTCAACTGTTTCTCCATCTACTGTCATTTCCACTGCCCATATAGTGATTGAACCCTTGCTTTTTCTTCTGACACAATTATATGTTGTTACAGGTTGAAGCTTGTCTAGAATGTCCACAGGATTGCTGCGGCACTCTTGGTTTTGGATCATGGTCAGATCGTTCCGCATCGATTCCGAGTATGGGGATGTGAAGTGCGGGATTGTGCTATTCACAGTATCAATACTATCATCCGTGGGTGAAGAACTCCGGTCATCATTTGAACGATTTTTAACCATTTATTTGCTCCAGCAGAATTTTTAACAGGATTGTCAACTGGTAGAATATTTGCCCTCCCCCCACCCCCTGCCCCGACCATCTGGTCCCATTTGAGGCACTATCTTTAATAATAGATTTAACATTATACACATCTGGAAACTGAAGAAATGATCCCAGTGCTTTCTCAGTTGCTGCACACTTTGCCCTCATTTTCGATGGTCCCGATCCTTCAAATGTCTGACCATTGAGGCAATCTACAGTCATATCAAATGTCAGTGCATGCAATGGCACATGTTGTTTCACAAAGCTAAATTTAGAGCCTGGCTTCATTTTATTAAGCAGCTTTATGGCATTCTTCTGAGATGGATTATTATTTCCTGGCCCTGTCATAACATTTGCTGAGGAATCTGTATCATTGACAGGACATGGCTGATTATCTTGAAGCATTTCAATTAGTGTGAATGTCTGTGTTGCTCCTTCTGGTTGAGGTAACTTTAGGACGATGCTTATTTCCAATAATTTGGCCAATTCTGAAATAAAGGCCGCTGCACGCTAAACAGAACCAAAATTTCAAAGTATGCATTTTATACAAATGTTGCAATGACCATGACCACAATATCAGTGTACTTTATATAGGTAAACATATGACTAAGTTAAATTCAAATAGGGTGAGATATACGTGTAAGATAATATATTGAACTAACCCAAAATTTTAGCAAAAAGTATAATTTTATATCAATGTCACAATGAACTTAGGGTGAAGCCATGCGGAGATATAAAATATTATGCCAAGCTAAACGCAATACCTAATCTTAAAAAGTAGAGTTGTATGAACTTGACCTTTGACCTCATGACCTCAATACTTTGCGCTCCATCTCTTTGATATAATGAAGCATGCATACAAATTTAGTTCCTATAGGGTGAAGCCATACCGAGATATAAGATGCTTTGTTGAGCTAAGCACAAAAATTAACTGTAAAAAAGTAGTTATTTACCAAGGGTACAGTGACCTCAATATCATTGTGCTCTACCAATCCCTTTGATAAAAGGATGCATGTGTCCAAATTTGTCCTAATAGGGTGATGCCATGTCGAGATATAAGAGGATATGTTGAGCTAAGCCCAAAACTTAACAGTACAAAGTAGAATTGTATACCAAGTTCACAGTGACATTGAACTTTGACATCATGACATCTATATCATTGTGCTCCATCCCATTGATATGAACTATGTTTCATATATGGAAGCAGACCACTGCAGGATCTGACGAAGATGAATACTGGAAACCATAACTGATGAGTACCCACCCACTCTGGATCCAGTACTTCAGGATGATCAACCAGCAAGGTCAGTTCGCTAAACATAAACTCAATGAAGCGGGGAAAATTCCTTCACTAGCATGGGTCAATCCCTCAATTCAGTCTTATCAGGATCAGTTCAACTGCAACTATATGTTTTAAAGTAACACTTTTCAGGAGTCCACTGTCGCTATAAATGGCAGACTACGGTAACCAGGAAAGTTCCATTAGAAAGTGAGCCTCTCTCAAATTAAAGCATGGCCAGCAAACGAGGCTCTTTCAGTTTCTGATTTCTTGAACAAATAATGGGCGGAAACAGGTTTCAGGTGCACCTGACGAGTATACAGAGACGTCAATAGGGCATCCAGAGTGTGCATTGGCAGAAGAACAATAAACTGTGAACTGTTCTCTGGAAAATACTCTTATTTCTTCTGTTCTTGGGACAATACTCTTATTTCTTCCACTAGCAATGGTAACTCTATAGTTCTATTTGTACTAAACCTCTGAGGTGCGTGGTTGATCACGATAGGGGGAGGTGAGATGATGGCTGCAATCTGACTCAAATAAAATGGAATGGCTATTCCACACTGTCAGAAATTTGTCAACTCTCCACACACGCACTGACAATCAAGCCTAGGCATAAAAGCACATGGAATTACCAATTCAGACCTATTTATACCAGACGCCCAACTTCTAGAAAAAGGGGGGGGATCGAGACAAAGACCCAATCAGACACCAGGGACGAACCAGTTCACGGATCAAGTGGCCCATGCCAAGGGCATCCTCCCCGAAACAAATTCCAAGAAAGGGTTGCAGATTCGGAATTCCCAATAAATCCTAAATTAGAAGTCTAAGCACGCCTCTCAACTACGCTGTTTCAAGGAAGAACTCGCCAGGCCGAGAACGAGTACACATGAACTCACGCCTGGAGCTTGGTTCCGCCTCTGCCACATCTGAGCGGCAGGCTAACCGACTCCAAATTCCATTACACGAAACCCTCCTATATCTCTAACGAGACCAATCCTTTTTAATTCGGAGGAGGGAAGTGGAAGAAGTGATGGGATGGCATACGTTTGTTTTGACTTTTACCTGGGTGGTTTGCCCAGGTTTGTTTTAATGTGTGCATGTACTATGTATTTATTTCCACTGTTTGATTTATTATAAGTTCCTAATACAATTACTTCAATAGGCTATCCATTAGTGCAAAGTACTCTGTTCCTCTGCACCCGTACACACCTAAGCGCCTGAACTTATTTAACGAAAATAACAATATGAAATAATTTGTTGGTTGTTATACAATAATATATAGTATCATAGCGTATTTGTAAAGTGGATAAGGTGACGCAACAACCAGTACAACGAGGATCATGTTCTGATTATGAATCCATCTAATGATTTATGGAGCAGCAATAGTTAACGTCAGTTTGTACTCCAATGGAACGAGCTACAACTCCAATGATGCCACACACAATGGTATCCAGAGGAGCTCCGGTGTCTTCAATTTGTCGCACCCACGGTATAATGGTTATCCTGTTGAAAACTTCTGTTACCGCTGGAGCACTCGCGGCTGAACGTGTGTGGCGGAAAGCCTGCTGTAATGATATGTGAAACGGTTAACGAAGGAGTCAGAATAGAGGTAGTCAACGAATTCCAACTAGGGGCAGAAATCGAAACAGCTATAGGATGCGCCACAGGCGAAGTAACCACTGCCGGAGGAATATATGTCAGAACTGATTGGGCATTTCTTAGGAAGCTCGTGAGTAACAAACATGCAGATGATGAAAGTGTAATGGTCCTGTCTGATGGTGAATACTCAGGCATCAATGGCTGATACACCAGCTTATCCACGACAACCGAAACAGTGAGGAGTATTCTGCAAAATCCACGGAATCCGCAGCTGGAATGGAGCAGGAACACTTTGGTATATGTGCCAGAGGATGAACAGATCCGGAGGTAGAGGAAGATTTGCACAGTCTCTCTGCTTTAGCACTGGTCCTCTTCCCCTGGTAATGATACAAGGGGTGGCTCGTGGCTCGTGGAGGACTAGTCGACATAGGCGCTTCTGCTCTTCTGTAATTAGAACGTCATATATGTGATGCAAATTGAGTTGTACATGATCAGATCCCAGGAAACAAGTAGGAAACACGTGAACCTTTCAAACAAAATGGCATCTAACCTAGATGAACAGATCTGTAATATCTCTGCATGTCATTATCATATGAATATAGAGATGTACACCCCGCGTCTCGACAGAGTAAGACATCGAGCTCGGGGAAGATGAAGACATGATACTTATAAGTTAATGATGTAACCTTTTCATGAAAATGAAAAGTGTACTAATGATGGTCACGTTGAAGAATGAGGCCAAGTGTTAAATTCTGAAGACAATTTCCCTCCATGGGAAATGCGATCTGACGTTATTTGTTGATTTTTCTTGAGCAAGGGTCTCTCCTGAACTAGGGGCCAATTAAGCCATAATGTTACTGACTAATTTATTATGTATATAAGTTTTTGTTTAATATGAATTACTTTAGCACATTGTACATTATATTGTGAGTATAAAACGACGATTAGCGCGCTATAGGGCCACTGTTTCGAGATCATTGGAAACACAAATTACCAGGCAAGGTATGCCAGGTACAGTTAGGTAGATAATGTATCACATACATAAAAATGCAATGGTTCCGATTAATGGGATGCTCTATGTACAAGGAGTGAAGAGATATATTGATGGTGGCTGTGACAAATGCACCACAACATCAAAAACTGATTTATTAACATGCCTAGCAATTATAACGAGGTCTATACCCCAATCCCCTCTAGAGTGATATGTTTACTCTAATTCTAATACTTCGAGCAACGCCTTGAAGTGGCGTGGGATTTATATTAACATATTATATAACTTTAGATGCATGGGGTAGAATCCAAGCTGGGGGTGCGCCAATACTGGGCATCTCGAGACCCTCTGTTTGTCTCCGTAAATAATGTACAACCTTATGGTCCTGTGATTTATCTGTCGATCTCACCCTGGGATAAGGAAATACTTGCGCAATCTGTGCCCAGTCAATCCGTCTCATTCTGCAATGGTCAAGCAGTCCACAAGCGGACACAATCTCACCTGTGTTATTTTACACAATTAAAGTATGCATGTGTCACATCGATAAATCTGGTTGAATTCTCCACTTTTGCACCCAAAACGCTACAGATATATAATAACCGGATATTTGGGGAACTAAACTCGCCATAAATGCTATGAGGATGATAGTAATGAAAATGTGATTTTCCATGATGGATAGATTCAGTGTCTCCGATTAGCAAGGATGATGAGAATATTGTCATCATTGACTCTGTTTTATAGGAAAAAGGATTACCACCAACTGTTTAGTCTATCAAGGATCAGAGGGGCGGCCACCAAAGCTTCCCGTCTTTCCCCGCAGATCCGCAAATATACACTGACTAACATTCTTTGCATTAATATTCTGAAACGCATCTAAGTTCTTGTAATTATTTGTATTATATAACTTGGAGATATATATTCGTACTCAAGTACACAGATACATATATTTATGCGCAAATATATACGCACATGCATATCAAGGTGGTTGTGATTATAAGTGATCCGGAAATTGGATCCGAGTTTTCGTTGTTGATAAAAAATGTATAATCATATGTATAGAGTAGATATAACAGATGCAATTGGGTTTGTTTTGGCAATTTCGTCTCTCTAGAGGATGGGAGTCAAAATAACCATTCCAACAGGTGAAGTCCAGTTCCATCTCAAATGATTATTGATGGGACTAAGGAGGGTTCTCCCCTTCTGAAGCCATCAACATATTAAGGAAAAGCAATATCAGCATCTACTATCCGCACAGTGGTCCCATACCACCACATGCCACTATGGAATGAGACTAAGAGATGTGCCCCCGATTTGGCATGACACCCTCAACAGCTATGGACCAGAGGCAGAACAATAATGGAAAAAACAGAGTAACACCTCAAGTGTATATGTCACTCCATACTACGGAATCATTCATTTAGCACCGGGAAGGAGGGGGGGGGGGAACCGTGGCATGGACAAGCAAATGGTCGCATATTACTGATTAATGTCGTCGTTAAAGACGGCCCTTTTTCAGGTCCGAGTGCTACTTAAAGTGAGTCACCTAGTTTATATAAGTTAATACACAATGTTACAATCATGTTTGATTAATACAATGGTGGTAGGAGGATTATTCAGCCTGACAAATGATTGGCGGATACATACATTTAATTTGTCTAATCCTACTAAATATTATTTCAACTATTCCTCACTCATGCAGTCATCAGCTGCCTAGGTGGCTAACTGGGGGCCACACACTTATTGCAGTCTGGGGTGAAGGGAAGGGGGTTGGGTGGGAAAAGGAAGGATGGTGGAAATTTTCAATGTGGGGACAGGGGGTTACCCACCCCTGGGTCAATGCAAGACACGTGTGACGAGGAAGGGTCCACTTACATGGCAGCAAAACGAAAGCATCCATTAAGTGACACACTAAAATCAAGATTCTCTGGACCAACCTCCTCTATGTATACTAGGTGCATGCCATTATTATGCACGGGACTGGGGACTGACTCAGTTATGCTGGTTGGCAACAAGACTGATCTGGGGTGCTCATCCGCCCGCAGGTCCTTGTTTTGTTTTTGGCACTGAAAAAACATGCATCGAGAGTGTGGGTGTGTGTGTGTGTGGTGTGTGTGTGTGTGTGTGTGTTTGTGTGTGTGTGTGTGGGTGTGTGTGTGTGTGTGTGTGTATGTGTGTGTCTGTGCGGTCGTGCTTGAGTGCGTGTGTGTGTGAATGCTATGCGCCAAAGAGATAGTGGGATCAGCAACCAGCAAAGCTTCTAAGTCCACCAAGGAGGGGGGGGGGGTGAAACAGAAAAGGAGATGGGGTGAGACCGAGAGACCCACATTTGGTATCTCGACCTTCGGTCCGCATTAGCCAACTAGGGGGTCGGCCAGCGGCTCCTTGTCCTCGGGAATGGCGGACAATAGCTTTGTCAAGGTTTACATGTGGCAGTCAACCCGGTAGCTGTGCAAGAATGATGGATAATTAAGCAAATTCTTATGTATGCTACTTTCTTTTCACTTAATGTTGCACAGCAATCCATACCCAATTGGGGCATCAGTTCATCCTTCATTGCTAGAACGACGGTATAAGCCGCAAACTCACTACTTGAATGAGGTGGTATTATTTAGAGACATGATTCGGGAGAGTTGTGAATAATTCGTTCACTACCAATTTGCATTTTTGTGGTTTGCACACCCTGATCAACTTGAACAAGGTGTCCCGAGTAAATGCTTGATGACAAAGTAATGGGAACTGCTGTATAATTGAATACATAAAACGGAACCCACCTAATAATGGCTGTGCTCACAAGAACAGGGGCACACTGTACCACGCTTGATCTGGTTCTAACAAGGTAAATGTAGTACCCATATCGGAGTGCTGCGCCATAGCATACAGCAACTCCTCTATAATGGCCGCACAAGCGTGAAGTAATAATGAATAGGTGTGGGACAATTTGCCATGATGGCTCAACAGGATCCGATCTCCATCTATCTCGAGTTCTTGCTGTTTACGTGTATTATAGCCTGGTAGTCCAGAGGAAATTTGCTCCTAATAAAGCAGTATTTTCGATATCTGGTACAACAATTCTTTGAATAAAACAGAGACTATTGATCAATATGGTGATGTTAGCTTCATCAGACATTCGTAATATTTCTCCAGTTGGAGAACATAGTTGTGTTTGTGGCAGTCAGTCTCTCATGATGGGTCATTGATTGGTACACGGGCTTACAAATTACAATTAACGAGGCCCATGTATCAACTGTTGCGTATGTGGCTCGGCCGTCTATCAAGCAATGACACTTCAATGTGCTCCGTGTAATCATGGGCAGAGATTCGACTTCGTGCACAGGAGTCTGCTTCTGATGAGCACAATCTCCATTAACTTAACACGTCATTTTCTCAAGTTGTGAATTTTCACTCTTCACTGAAGGGGCATTAAATACGGTTCCGCTGGCATCCGCTGCTGCTTGTTGTTGTAATACTTAACTCCTGGATTAGGTAACAACAGAGGGATGGACGAGCAAGATGTGTTGTATTCTGGAAGGTGAGAAGGGATGTTTTCCACAAAGGAAGTAAAACAGTTGGCACGGCCATGTCTGTATCCATTGCACAGTGGGCTTGGATGTCGGGAGTGTCCTTGGATCACTGTCCAATCTCTTGCAAGGGGAAATAAGCTGTTGAAGGAACATTAGCAAGAGTTTGCGAGGAGGTGGATACGTAGCCTACAGATGAGGAATTGACCCCAGTAATTGACCCCAGATGCAGAATTTCCTGAATGGAAATCCGAGGGCCGACTGGGACAGTTACCAATCCAGTGACTGAGTTGCTTACAATAATAACAATTACCGCCCATCTGAGTATGGAGGGCGGGGTGTGTGTGTGTGGGGGGGGGGGGGTAGTTATTGTTATTATAGGAACTTCGGCCCCACGTTGACCTCAGTGGCCATTTCTGCGTCCTCCTCCTCGATTCATATTTCCATAACTCTGATTCTGATTACTCACATTTTGAAGCAGACAATTTAATGCTTGGCTTCAAGCCCATGCTATGCAGTGAGGAAAAATAAGTGGAATTAATTATGTCATGTGAGACCGAGTTCTCCCTGAATGTCCCCAACATCGTCTGTCGGATGGAGACATCTCCGGTCCTCCGCTTCGCTCCCTAGATATCCATCTATTCAGATCGCTGTTCGTGTCATGGTTTTAAGATCCTTGATGTGTGTCTGATTCAAACGATCTCGCAATTCGTTGTTCCCCAATAGGGTTTCTATGAAAGTGTCCACTCGCATGGACTAACACGCTTCCTCATCGAGTGTGCAATATGTGCATGCCACTAGACAACTCTCCCCGGGGTCTCGACATAACATACGGAGCAATACTCTACTAGTCTCTGCTTCTGCTGCATTATGTAACCTCTTACCTAGGGCTGTACAAAGAGAAAGGGCTGAAGGAGGTGACATGGGCCGCCTGTCAGGTAACACGTACAATGTTCGATCTCACGGACGAGCGGCTAAGTGGTTTCCTTCTCGTGGAAACTCCATTCAATTATTTCCAGTATTAGGTCAAATTGACTGTGGTAATTCTCCCAAAGAGACAAGCCATCATACTCTGGAACGATTAACGCCATTTGCTTTAGATATTCACATCGTGGAACCCAGGGTATAGCCATACAATCTGAGAGATCATCGTGGCTCCAACGGGCATGGTAGTGGATACGGATCTCGCGAAGGCGAGTGTGATAGATCATCACGATGGTGTTCTCTCCATGGGTAATAATCAGAATAAAACATGTTATCCATATGGGTGGATGCTCTTCCAAGAAAAGGTTAACATGCAGGTCCACACAATGAAAGACTCGTACACGAGTGACTCCCTCGGGGGTATCTCACGCTTCTCCACATGAGAGTGAAAATTAAAAAAACATGCGCAGTGGTGCACCACTATTTCTCCACATTGGAAATTGATTTTGACACGTGGAATCTCTATGATAACCGGTATTCATTCAGACTTATATCCATACTCGAGGTTCTGGAACAGTGGTGTGAGTTGCTTCCCTCCGACAATCAGATGGATAATGATACTGTGTATCGCCGAGAGATCCTCCAACTCATGCGAGGCGAGGTCTAGGCAAAAAGATTATTCAATGGGACTGGCCAACTTGGCTCACCATCACACTGGGACTGATAATTATTGTGATGGGTCAACAGAACCACATGGCCCTCGAATGAGTCACCTCGATTCTGACGTCCACGGCTCCGATTTGAATACATGGAAAGGTCCGTTACAACCTTAGTAATATAATTCACACCTTTGGATCAATATCAAGACAAATCCATAGATCTATAAACGTTAAATAGCAGATAACAGGGCCACTACCGTTATGGCGGTATAACTATCAGCATAGACTTTTTTTTTAAATATCCACCAGAAGGCAGCAGAAACCTTATGTTAAATAGTTTCCAAAATATGTAGCAGAAACCTGTGACCAGTGTTTATCGATATGACTAGATCCATTAACAAATCGTGCTGCTTTTCACTGAAATTATGGTGGAAGCGAGATAAATGCTGTCTTAAAACCATCACCCCGGAGAGTGTTTGAGGCTCCAAAGCCATCTTCGAAGTTGTTGAGCCAGTGGTCAAGGCGACGTCCGATGATAGGAGTCCACCACAAGTGGTCAATGCTGGTACTGCTAAAAGTGAATCTGCTAACAAGAACAGAGGTGAGATAACTGATTATTCAATAAAAAATAGATGTATATTGTCACAAAGCAGAGGGATTTTGCCTCAATCCATGCATGCATATGTCCTTGCCTAGATTTCGGTTTGTTTTTAGCTAACCTGGCCTGAAAGGGAAAGTGGGATAAGGACATGGTGCCAACCCGTTGTCTGTCTGTCCATCCATCCGTCGTCCATCACATTTTAGCTTGGCTGTTCGAAGAGCTTATACCACTCCGTCGTTTGGTTAGCTTTTCAATTTAGTTCAGTTACAGCTAAACTACCAGGATTATGTTAACCAACCCTCATCTGCAGCTTTAATACTGCATTTCTATCTATAGTACAAGTATGCATTTATCCCGTTCCTCTATTTTCAGCTCAGTGATTTTACGTTTTGTGTTTACCCGTATGTTAATGATGTTGCATTTCTCAAAATGCAGAAATCGGATTATCGGTGCATTTATCTCCAAATCTTTGGAAACTCCTAGACCCGTGTCGCCACTCAAGACTTTCCTTTTTCTTGAAATCAAATATGCTGTAAATGCCGAACAGAATGCAGTGTTAGTGTGGTCTATGCATGGTTTATGTTTGGTATGTAGAGTTGGTGTGGTGCTGATGACATGTTCACAGGTTTGTTAATTATATTTCTTCCATGCAAACAATCCTTTTGCAGCCTATTTAAAGTGGAGTGAATTGGATAAGAAGACAATTTCAACCTATTTTGATACCTGGATTCGCGGCGACGGCTACCAAAGTAATTTGTAAAATCAGCAATTTGACTTTAAAACCAGCTGTGTAAACTTATCCTGATAGTTTAGATTGGTTTTGGCTATGTGCCTACATTACAATATGGTCAGATACTGTAGTGGAGAGTAAGAATGTCCTAAACAATATAATCTAAAATATTCATATAAACTATAAAGACTGATTATTATTATGAAATTAGACCATATAACATAGTAGACGGATCAGAAGCTGGAAGAACGGTGATGAACCGTTTATTCAGTAACACATAAACTTCAATGTAATTCCGGATTATTTAAATTAGTAGTGTTCTAATTAACCCTTTAATGGTCACCAGTCAAATACCGGCCTCTGCGGTTTGTCTTGGGAAATGTCCATTTGTAAGCCAAGAGGCTATTTTTTAATTTTACAACTTGAATGACTGGCTCAATAACCGAGCTAGTCATTTCAGTTGTACATTTTCAAAAAGATTTCTCTGGGCCTGCACATTTATAATCCATTATGCAAACATTTCGATTTTCTTGACAATTCCTGACCATTAAATGGTTAAACCTCAAAGCTGTTCAGGAATTTTCTCTTAGAGAATGATCATTTGCAGGCCAAGGTAAGATTATTAAAATACATTAACCACTAGAATGACTGCCTCCATTATATTGTTCAGCCAATGGAGATTTCTTAAAGCAATTATAGATAAACCAAGAATTATGTATTAAAGTAATAGAATGTGACGTATGTAAGCAATTGACGCAATTTTCATACATATACTTAGTCATCAAAGAAATGTATTTGATGTCTAAATGCGAGATGTCAACATATTCCCAAAGTTTACGGATGCCACCATTGCATGCCATTTCACTCAATATCCAATGCGTCATTTTGACTCAGGTGTAAAGGTAGACAAGTAAATTATTTTCTTGTCGTAGCAATAAAGGTATCAAGGCCAATCTGCTTTGCGGCCATAATATGATTGCATTTCAATTTCACTTATACCCTACATTGAAATCCTAATGGACTCGGAACATGAAAATCATATAAGAATCAACTATATGGACTCTGGTCAAACACGGCTGTACTAGACAGCGTGTGCACAATCGACAGGTTGACATGATTGCCACCAAACAGCCGCAGTCACTTCTAAATTCAGGTCATTTGAACGTGAATGAGGTCAGATACCACCGCGGAAGGAGACAATATGGACGCGCCCTCTATTATAAACTAATGCTATGGTCAAAAGGTAATTGGAGTGTTGTCGATAAACGAAGGTGTTTGAAAGTTGGTTAGATCGAATGGTCATGTCACACTCTATTATGTCAATATGAATTTCTAGCTCGATTTAGTGTTGCTTTAAGACCAGTACATCACCTGTTTTTTTGCGAGTTTGGGTGTTTAATCAATTTGATTTATGCTTGATTGGTGTGTATGCCCAATCAACAGATCAATCCTGAATTCAATTATAGAATTCATGATTGACTTTTAATATATCATGATTGGTGAAGCTAAATTGTCTGCAGAAGAATATTTGAGTGTGCAGTCATCTTTAAGAATGTTCATTTACACGGCAAGAGAAAGCCTTTTTAAAATTTAGAACTGAAATGATAGGCTCGCTATAGAGTTGAAAGGGTTAAACATCGAGCGTGTTAAACAGATTTTAATCACGAAAATGTTGTCAAAAATAAGTTCACGGGTTTGAACTCATCCTTGAATGACTATGCTTTAAAATGAGTGTGGTTATTGTCCTCTGTTCAGTGTCCATGAGAATATATTGAATTCACCAGTCAGAAAATTGTGAAGAATCAATTACTCTCCTAATATAACCAGCAGTTACATATATATGACCAAGTACATTCTAAGCTACCGGTAATGCACACTTTGCGTATTCTTGATTATTCTGAATTGTTTCTGCAAAACAATTTTGATATTTTATTTTATTAGGTAAGCAGCAGGTCCTCACCTTTATGAAAGAGAACCCAGAGATCAATCAAAGCTTGGAGATAATCAAAAGAAAGGCCGTGAACAATAAGAGGCTATATCAGGAAAAGATGAAGAGGCAACGACTAACGCATGTTTAATTTGGTGATTCTGAATATTTACCACTGGAATAGCTGGCTCGATAAATGAGCAGTCATTGCAGCTGTAAATTGTCAAAAATAGACTTCTTGATCTGCAGATTGAAATTTCTCAAGACCACTGCAACGGCCGTTTTGGCCCGCATTAACCCTTTAGTGGCCAGGGCTGGGGTAACTAATGTGTGACTGACTGTACCTTAGTGAAATATTGCATGAGGAAATCCATTTGCGTCCCAGGAGAAGGTTTATTTTGAAATATTTACAACCTGAATCACTGGCTCAATAACCCAGCCAGTGGTTCCAGTTGTAAATTTAAAAAAATGATCGTCTTGGCCTGCAAATTCACATTCACTAAGCACAAATTGTGATTTTCTTGGCCAATCCTGACCATTAAAGGGTGAATGTGC
Organism: Chaetoderma sp. LZ-2023a; assembly: GCA_034401795.1. NCBI lineage: Eukaryota > Metazoa > Mollusca > Caudofoveata > Chaetodermatida > Chaetodermatidae > Chaetoderma > Chaetoderma sp. LZ-2023a. The sequence goes on along the minus strand of JAVVLW010003056.1, from coordinate 5,945 downwards.
AATTAATTCGAAATGTTGCTATATGATGAGATCAGAGTTGTGGCCAGATAACAATTGTACTTATATTTTATTGTAATTAATTACATATTTTCTTGTAATTGTAATTGATCCTTCTTGGACACAAGGAATTGTAATTGACGCCAATATAATTGGTAATTATCAAGTATGGAATATTGCTCAATTACCTTTGTTTGTACATGCTTAATAAGGCAACCTCTGACTATATTTGTGTCTATGCACATGAACTTAAATTCCCCTAAGCAGCAACATCCTTAAATCAAATTGGGATTTTTCCACAATGTTTAATCGATTTGCCTGACTGAAAGTCACTACCACTGACCATTTTGAGTATTAGCAATGCAATTCAACATTTACTGAGACTATTATAAACTTGGGTGGCATTTATTACTCAGCCATGTCAGTAGAGTTCAAGTTATTGCGCTCCCGGCGTGGTTTGGTGCAGTCTTCAGTTTGGCCACTTTCATAGATGCACAGCCCTAGCGGTTTCTGCTCTGCTTACTATATTCTGTTATTTCATACTTTTCGTCTTGTACTTTTGCTTACTATTGTATGAACCAACAATCTTTAGTAAATATAGATACTAAATAAAGCTAGGCATAACTAGGATTGATTCCATTTTAATGGGTTTAGGCACGTTTTCACGTTTAGCTCATCATGTTCGTGTATGCTCGCGTGTTTCTGTGAAGCATCGGCCATATACATCACATTCCCTTCCTACTTTCAGTGTCAATTACTGCAGGTAACACGGCTTCAATTGTTAAAGGAAAACTCATCTTATCTTATAGTAGCCATTCAGGTGTTAGTATTTGCCACCAATAGTCCATCCCTGACTTTTTAGCTTTTTATCGTGCTAACAATAACATATATTCAGGCTTTGGTAGCCAAAGGCAGCAAAAACTTCCAGACAAATTAGTTTCAAATGATACAACAAGATGATTATTACATAGTAGAGAATGTAATGCATTGACACTTACTTGACATCACACACTGATGTTTAAGAAGACAAACTGGTGGCGATCAGTATTCAAGTTTTACGCGATATTGCAAAGCAGATAATAAGTACAGATAAGGGAATGTGACAGGATATGAAGGATATGCAATCTATACACCATAAACTATCTGTGCAATACAACATGTGAGATGAGATTAGCATCCCTTTAAATCAAGTGCAATAATATGTGTATAGATATATCTAGTGATGACAAAAGGGCACTACAGTAATCCGTGGCAGGGAACTTGATCTAAATCACATGTATACAACACATTTACTATCAATTCACACAGGAATGATAATGAATATCAAACACATGTCCGCAAGAAGACACAAATGTAATCCATGTCAATGGAATTTTATAATTGTCAATCGTGCATGACAAGTGTAATACTTATGCAGGCTAAGATAAACGAATATGTCTAAAAGACGGCATTGGAGGTCATGTAACTAGTTTGCGTTCGACTACTAAAGGTGTCCATGTTGTTGATGCAACACTCATTACAGATACTGGGATGTTCCTTGAAAGCAAGGAGACAACTGATTCACTAACACATTTCGCTGCTGAGAAAGTGAATACATTGTGTAGAACAACTATAATGACAACAGCAGGCGTGCGAGTTCACAGCAACACACTACCCTTACCCACAGTAAGTACGCGTGAGGTGCTTGCTTCACTTATGTTAATACACGTTTATGGTGCTTGTAAAGCTAAACAAGATAATAAGGTACATATCCTGACACCAGACACTGACATAAAGGTGCTTGTGTTGTACAGACTTCCAGACGCTGATCCTCATACCACTTTGTTCATGGGAACATCGGAGCAGTGCAGGCATATACTGCTGCAACCAATCTGCATCGTTCATGGTCAAAACAAAGCATCTGCATTGCCTGGGCTTTACAGTCTGACGCGGTATGATACAACAGGTCATATACGTGGTAAACGCAAAATATGGTTTTAGGGTCTTTACAAATAGCTAGCTCTCTGTTATCACTGCGTTCTCACGGCTAGGTATGGAGACTTTTCCATCATATTTATAACAAAATATGTTACAAATTACCACATTGGATCAACACTAAATGAGGATTTGGGTATATCTAAAGTTTGTCAACAACTAATAACATAATTTAATACAGAACGCTTGTAAATATTGGCCATCTTGATGTCCAAGATTGATAACGCAATTCCCAAGCTCCATCACACCGAACATGTGGCTGTAGACACTAAAATTAAGTTTCTATATTCTCTGTAGAAGAGGATATTGATAGAAATGTGATAAGATTGGGGCCATCATGAGATTCAGGATGACTGCTATAATAGTAAAAGAAATGGAACCAACCTCAGATCTGGTCTCTGTTACATAATGTAGATATGGGATTGTCTTGTGGGAAGTCATGACCCCGCTGGATATCTTATATTTACGAGTAAGTCCTAAGTGAAATTTATAATTTGAAAACACCAGGTGAGCTAATGGACCGGTTGACTGTATGTCTTATTATTTAGTTATTATTATGCAGTAACAAGTTGACATCAGCCAGTGCTGATGATATACAGTTTCGGCGAAACCTGATCGATTGTGGATAAAGTTTTATCATAAAAATTGAAACAGTAGAATTGATTAGAATAAGTCCCACGGTTCTGAGTTGATGTGTATCTAGAAATAGTTTAGATAAAAGTTGTTGCTGTTCAGTCGGCATACACTTTTATAGTATTCAGCAGTCGGTTGGATCGGTAGTTTAGAAAATAATCAATGGATAAGAATAGATGGAATCGGACGTGACAAACGGATTTAGTTGATGACGATAGGCATTCTGATTTTCACACGAGAATAGAACAACACCAGCTGGCAATGAGATCATACAGCTCATGTGCCTATTAACTCTAGTATCCTACAGGCTTATTCACGATAGGCAATGGACAGGACATAGACATTGTAGCGTCCTGTAGGAATGAATAACATAATCGAAATTTGTATATCAACTATATGCCACTCATACAATGGCATGCAACAACAACACATTCCGTAATGTTGTTAGTTAGCTGACAGATCGCATCAAATCAGAACCAGCTACCACCGCTTTGTCTATGTGAGGCATCATCTCCATAGAAGAATAGCACAGAGTTTGATTGGTCAAAATGACGTCACAATCAATGAGCGTCGATCAAACTCTGTAGCAGAGAATTAAACCGAATAAGTTTCGAAGTTGAAATCGAAATGTAGTGATCACTGATTGGTCAGGACGACCAACATTTAGTAGGTAGAAGCTTCTAGGAGGAAATAAGCAGAAGTTGATTGGTGGACTGATTGTCCGAGCCAATCGAGCTGTGCTTATAACCTACCTAGAAGAATCATCAGAACAAGATCTAAATATCGCAACATGTATAGATCTAAATATTTAGATATGTATATATCCTCAGAGATTCTGAGGGCTATAAAGGAAGCACTTTTCAATTAGAAAAGTTAATCAATCCAACATCAAGGTTCACGTAGCACATCGCTGGTGCTACGTTTGTGGCTAGTAGAATAGATATTTGATTCATACCAGCCAGGTACTTGTTATACATGAGAGATTTATCAAAGTAATTTATCAGTTTTGTACAGTTAATTGTAGCATTTAATATAACTTATCCTCTTACAAAAGTAAGACAATAGTTTGGTCGTTATTAGAATTAGGACCCCAGAATTGAGAGAAACACTCAATCCGAATCAGCGGATCTTCATCATCAGATAGGCCCGACAGTCTCAAATAAATATCGTCGTACTTCATCTTCTCGACGAGGCGAGCCGACTGTCAGCATCCCGCTTCATCATCGGTAAGAGGTTGTCGCAGCAACCATTCAAACATCATATTCTTACCGTTGGCGAAGTGGAATCATCATCGTTAGGAAACCACCCGGAGATCCAAAATCTTCAATAAGTCACCTTAAAAGAATATCAAAACTACAAACGGGCCAACACTACGCTTAACCACGCCAAATACTCGCGGCATATCTAGATCGATGATATATGATCGCTAACTCAATCATGCGCGCAATATTTACCTTATTGCTGTTGACGTATTGCTATTGAAGCGGATGGCATATCCTGTTAACCCATTTTCCTAATAGATCGTGACACGTTATTGTTAAACTCCTGCTTATTATTAAACAGACAGTATGACTGAATGTTGCTGGCATTGGCAACAGTAACTTTCATTTCAGTTAAACTGTTTTCAAAATATATTAAGCGGACTACTGAATGCAGTACAGTATAGAACAGACATTTTGTGCGAGTGATAAGTGTATGTATTATGTAAGTTCAGTAACGCGCCTGGCGTCATTTCCGACAAATTATTCTGTTCAGGAGAGCTATCAGCTACCATATCAAGGACTTGTAGAGTGTAAGATCGGTAGAAATCATGAGATAATCCGTAATTATCTTCAAGTAATTGTGGAAATTACATCATAACGTCTAACGACCATTCATATCAGGAAGATTGCAAACTAAAGTTCTAGTTCTGAGCCTTTAGTCCATTGAACTAAAGATCACCGGGAATAGAATCGGACACAGCGGGCTAGTACATTGCGTATAGGGAACATGTCAACATGAAACAGGCATTCGTACAAACACCACAGGACAGCAGCTTACATGTACATCGTATACAGGTACGTATTGTTGAACCTGCCAAACATAATGAAAGGCATTTAGCCGATAACTTACAGAGGAAGCAATTTCACGGTAAACTACATATTATTTTCTACAGATTTCTATATGTTCTAAATGTATCGTTTGCCAGTCAGATGAGGCATAGCGATCTTCGAGTAACATCCATCACTTCATCCATCCATCAGCCTCTCCATCCATCCGTCTGCCCACCCGTATGTTTGTCCATCCATCCATCTATCTATCTGCCCACCCGCTTGTCCGCCAGCCCGCCAACCCAACCCGTTCCACCCGTGTATCCGCCCATCCACCTCTCACCCAACCACCCGCCGATTATTCAGCCATTCCTTAAAGCATCAGACTGTCTGTTTGTCTGTCTGTCTGTCTGTCTGTCTCTCTGTCTCTCTCTCCCCCAACCCCCACCCCACCTCTCCCCATCCCTCCTTCCCTCCCTCTCTCCCTCGCTCCCTCCATCCCCCTCCCCCTCATCCCCTCCCACCTCTCCTCCTCTCCCACCCCATATCTCTCTCTCTCTCTCTCTCTCTCTCTCTCTCTCTCTCTCTCTCTCTCTCTCTCTCTCTCTCTCTTTCTCTCTCTCTCCTTGTTGTTTTTAACATGGCCGTATGTGCATCGCAACAATTTGTGGATGTATTTGGATCAAAACTGGCCCATATTTGTTGTTGTTATAATTGACCTTTCCATTTTTAGCTATGCCCTGCCCATATCCAGCTAAGCTCCACGCGCACCTCGCTCGTTTTGGGATCCATCGATCTCTGAACTCCCTGGACTATCAATTTCCAGAAAACTATACAGGTAAGCTGTTGAATATTTTGAAACTAATTTGACTGGCTGCTGTTGCTTGCTGCCTATGTTTCTTAAATAGCAAAGACATACGATTCATACAGCATGTCGGACCATCAAGCATTAAAGACGGGCTTAATTGAATCATTCATGACGGCATGATTATGATGTCAGCATACACGTCGTGTAGTTGATTATGGCATCATATGATTCACTGAGGAAATGGATTCATGAATTGACTTGTAACATAATGCACTTTTCTGCATACGCTACATGCAATTAAGAAATACGTCACCTATTTTCGGCACATTATAGGACAAACGTTTATTTCGTCATATTTAGAGAGTTGACTTCTAACTTGGTGGGCCAGTAATTGAACATACGCGTACACCCATTTAATAACTGAGTCAGTCTATATAGCTTCTGTAGAACAAATATCAAAGGTTGAGACTATTTGGGAATTTTTTAGGCTCAATGGATTTGAG
>JAVVLW010003054.1:0-14945 GCA_034401795.1 Chaetoderma sp. LZ-2023a | reverse complement strand
GGCACCTATAGCCCTCCATACATCTCTCTTTTTGGTAACATCTTTAAAATCTTGTGCCTTTTATTATAGATTACTGGGGTTTTCTCTACCTCTAAAATTAGTTGTTCTCCCAGATCGTCCATCTTTTCTGTCTGTGTACGTGGACATAATATGCCCGTGGTCTATAACATCATTGGAAAACGATTGATTTGATTGGTTCATTAAATTTATCGGGTAAAAAAATCGCTCTTGAAGTAATTCCAACGATACCGATTAAAAAAAAATGGAATCATTATCGTTATCGTTATAGTCTGATCTGTCTCATAAGGTTTGCACAGTACTGATTTTGACAAATAAATTGTTATCGTTTATCGGTATCGGAATCGGTATAATGTGACCTGGGCTTAAATAGAGCGCCGTGATATAGGCAACCGATCTCACATAGAAAACCGATTCAATATGGTGACGAGTTGCAAACCGCCGTTATCATGCTCAACCCAATAACCGAGTTTAAATTAAATTTTCGGTTTAACCAATACACACGTTTTTTTAGTTATCCCCCTTAGTTTCGCTTCCCGCTGTTAGGTGGCAGTTATAGCCACGCCGCCATTATACACATTGAAGATTTTCTGATCTTCGGGGTTCGATGACGACGTCTTCTTCTTCTGTAGTGAATCCCGCTTCGTTACCGGTAGCCGGATAGTGTTGCTGCGACAACAGCTATCGGTAGCGAAGAAGGAGGAAGGCAGTCTGGCTCGCCTCGTCTGACAGATGGTAGGTGACGATATTTACTATTGACTGCTGGGCCTATCTGACGTGATGTTCTTCAGGTAAGGACTTGAGGTTTCCTCCAGTTCAAGACTAGGTTCCTAATCTAACAAGTTTGACTAACGCCGAACTTACATATACGTAAGTTACACTTTTTATTCACAAATATACAAGACTTTAATGTAAGAGCAAATTTTGCTCACAAGCAAACTAGTACAATCGATGTACAATAGTAATAAGTGCTACTCTAACTCAAAGTACAACAGAGCTCGGTTATGCCAAGCAATAGCTCACAGTACTGAGCGTCAGCGGGACGTTCAGTGATTCACGATGGTGGATTGAATAATCTATAAGTCTGAAATCCTGACTTATATACAACTTATCTTGGCACTCTAGCCAAGTTCTATAACTATCATAATAATTAGATTGTTCCTGAATCCGTTAAATGACTCTTCTAGGTATGCTATAAGCACAGCTTAATTGGCCCAGACAATCAGTCCACCAATCAACTTCTGCTTATTTCCTCCTAGAAGTTTCTACCTAGTAAACGTTGGTCGTTCTGACCAATCAACGATCCCTGTATTTCGATTTCAATTTCAAAACCTATTCTGTTTAATTTAGTTTGACCGACGCTCATTGATCGTGACGTCATTCTGACCAATCAAACTCTGTGCTATTCTTCTATGGAGATGATGCCTCACATAGACAAAGCGGTGGTAGCTGGTTCTGGTTTGATGCGATTTGTCAGCTAACTAACAACATTACGGAATGTGTTGTTGTTGCATGCCATTGTATGAGTGACATATAGTTGATATACAAATGTCGATTATGTTATTAATTCCTACAGGACGCTACAATGTCCATGTCCCGTCCATTGCCTATTGATGGATAAGCCTGTAGGATGCTAGAGTTAATAGGCACCTGAGCTGTATGATCTCATTGCCAGCTGATGTTGTTCTATTCTCATGTGAGAATCTAGAACGCCTACGTCATCAACTAAGTCCATTTGTCACGTCCGATTCCAGTGATTCTCATACATTGATTATTTTCCAAACTGTCGATCCCAACTACTGCTGAAAATTATAAAAGTGTGTGCCGACGGAACAGCAACAACTTTCATCTAGACTATTTCCAGATACACATCAACTCAGAACCGTGGGACTCATTCCAATCAATTCGACTATTTCAATTTGACGATAAAACTTTATCCAACAATCCTGAGTGTGCTACATTCAGACACCATCCATTTACTAGAAACTGAATATCATCATCACTAGCTGATGTCAACTAGCTGATGTAATAATACTAATAATAAACTAAATATTGAAAGTATAAAGTCAACCGGTCCATTAGCTCACCTGGTATTTTCAAATCATAAATTTCTCTTAGGACTTACTCGAAGATATAAGACATCTGGCGGGGTCATGACTTCCCACAAGACAATCCCATATCTACAACGTGAAAACGAAGCAAAGCATAGCATTGTGCCTCGCGTAGCGTTGTGTATAGTATACACAGTACAGCGCGCGTACAGACTGTTACAATGCCGGTACATATGCTGAATCTCAATATTAAAAACATATGCAAAATAAACGCGTTGAGGATTTCGTCAGCGCGTGTCTTCAAAGGAACTGAAACTCGGAACTTGACCGTACTAAGATTCTACTATTGTATCGATGATGATCGCTTCTGCTTACTACCGAGGACTTTTGTACTGTTCCTGCGACAACACCACCGAAAATAAGACACGTACACATATTGATGCAAGGCATCAATAGTAAATAGCGTGGCCGGAGATTATTATAATTCAAGTTGAGCTTCAATTTCATTTTATATATACTATACAATTTGCAGTAGCACAACAGGTGCTCCACCAAAGACAGTGACTATATCTAGACATTGGGCCCCTACATAGAACACAAAATAAATTATACATGTAGAACTGATACAGTCACTATGCACTATAAGAAGACATGGGATTCGAGTTAAAGTCAATATACCATAAAGACATAGCCATTATACAATGTGATAACTTGACAACATATTTGCAGGACAGAGAGAAGTGTGTTTATCTTGTTATATTAAGATGGTTCTTACTATCATTTACAGTTTCATACCTGTGCCATGTAGTGCTGATGGTGATTGCGATCGTGATAATGATAGTTTCTTGGTAGTGTCATATATTTAAGATGGCTGTAATAACATCAGCCTTGGATAGGATTAGCTATGGGCTATTGGAAGAAGCAGATTATATTTTGGGGCCGTCCGGCAATCTTTCCATCCATCTTGTTGACGATATGTGTAAATTCTGGGGGTTTTGTTTGATAATTCAGATTCTATCCGGAGCTAAATTATAGGATATATAGAAAGATTTTCACATTATTACAAGAAATATTTGATAATAGAATCGTGCAATATCTAGTGGGTTCTAGATGGTATTATGTTCGAAAGCCTGTTATAAACCAAGTACAGAGATATACAGAATATACAGTAAATTGTTACCATTTGAAAACTGTAAGTTGTGACTAAATTACATGTTTCGAAATTACTCCATTGTAGAAATTGTTAAAATTCTATACTTTATTAGCGCATTCATATATATCTAGATAAACATATGGGTGAAATTCTGGAGCCGAACCTATTACAAGCAATATGCCAGGACATACTGAGATCTATCCAATTGTGGCTAATGTGAACCAACTATCTTTCAATGGGGACATATTGCGAATAATTAATCACATGGACATACTTGGGAATTATGATATTATTTGATATTAGAATCGTGCAATATTTCGTACAGCACTAGTACACAATAATGTTTTTTTTAAAACAATATTTTATTAGCTTATACTTATATCTAGCTGACATTTTGGGGACGAACCTATTACAGACAGTAGGCCACCGAAAACCATGGATCTGCCAAAATGTGTGCAAATTTTTGCAATGGAATTGTGTACTACGAAATTACTTCATGGTAGACATTTTAAAGCATGATACTTCATTAGCATATTCATATACCGATCTGACCATAAGTATGAATTTAGAACCGAATAGGGGCCTAACCTATTGCAGACAGTATGGTACAGAAAATCACTGATCTGTCAAAATTTAAGCCAATTTTCGGTATAGAATTGCGGCACTACGCCACTATTTCATTGTAGAATTTGATTTAATTATGAATATAGCCAGCAATGATATGATATCATATTGTTTACAGCTGAGGGGAAATTTTGGCTGAATTATACTTTTTAATTAGATTGCTTTTTAAACATATGGGTCACAGTAATTCCGAAAAGTAAAGATATGGGTTGTATTATCTACAGTCATAATTTTTCATAGTGTATGTAGTGCAAGTTAGGGTAAGTTTTAGTCTGGTCAAACGAAGAGACTGGTGTTGTTCAACCCACTGCCTAATAGTGATAATATATACTTGTAGCATTGCATGTGGTATAATATAGACTAATGTGATTCCACACATAATTGACTTGTAATAGAATATTATTGGTACAATATAGACCATGGTGGCTTTCCACACATCTATTTGTAATGCAATATATACACATATTAATATTTTGGGTACAGCACAGATCGGTGTGATTTCACACACAATCTATTATGTATGATTACTGTATTCTGTGGCTGTAGTAGCAGAAACATCCTACAGCTGCAATCAGTTCTTCTCCGCTCCAATGTGCCTTGTCCTCAGCCGAAGTCCTTAGCTTCCTTAAGTCCATTTTTGCCTTAGGTGTACCAAGTCCTGCTTTCTTGAGGTCACCTCGTAGAACGCTTAGAAGATTTATGCAGTGGCGTCATCTCCTGGCTTTGTATTTGCTGGCTCCGAGTAGGACGAATTCGAAGGCTCTCTGTGCTCGTGTATCTTTTGGGATCCTTAGCACATGGCCAAACATGGACCATCTTTGCTGGGCGACTTTTACAGACAGCGGTGATGTATTCCACATCTTGCATAGTGCATATGTGGAAAGTATGCTGCCTGGCCATCGGTGTCCAGTGATGGTGCATAGGTGTTTGCGGTGGCAGGCATCGAATTTGTCTAGAGCTGCCTTCAGAGCTTTTAGATTAAATTGTGTACTGCGAAATTACTTGTAAACATATGGCTGTCATTTTGGGGTCGAAGCTATTACATGCAATATGCCAGGACATATCAACAGCTATCGGAATGTGGTGAATGTGATGAATGTGAACCAACTATCTTACAATCGTGGCATATGTCGATTATATAACTACATACTATAAAATTACTTGGTGGTAGAATCGTGCAATGTTCCGTACAACACTATAAAGAGTTCTATATGTTAATATGTTTGAAAGCAGAGTGAAAACTGATTATGCAGCTATTGGTACTTAAAATAGTAAATTATTGACATCTGATAACTGTTGGACGCAACTAAATTACATATGGCGAGATTGCTTTATGGTAGACTATCTTTAAACTCAACATTTTAAAACTGCATTCATATACCTATCTAAACACATTAGTGGAATTCTGGGACAGAATCTATTACAGACAGTAGCATACTGAAAACAGTGGATCTGACAAATTACTTCGCTGTAGAATTTCTTTTGCATTGGCAAAGTTATGTGTCCGAAATACTGGGCAGTAGGGCACTGAAAAGCATGAATCAGATACAATTTTCACAAGGTTTCAGTATGGATTTACCTCATCTAGAAATCTTTTTATATAGCTCGCATAATCAAACTCAAGTCCATGTGGATGACAATCTTCGGCCGAGCATAACCTACAGACAATAGGGCAGTGAAGAATGTGAATTAGCTAAAATTTCAGCTAATTTTCAGTATGAAATTGTGTACAGCGAATTAGATTACTTCATGGAAACCTATTTTTGACTCAATACTTCATTAGCATATTCAAATACATATCTAACCATATGGGTGGAATTTTTGGACCTAACACATTGCAGGCATTACTAACTTAGCACATTCATACCCTTTCTGTTGATTTCTGTGTCTATACCACCTGCTAATGTTATTGACAGCCGCTTTGGCTGGACATTCAGAACATCAGTTATCTATCCATAGTGCCAAATAAGTGCATGCATAGCTCTTTTCCCAGTGAAGGATTAAGGACAATAAATTACTAATGAAAGTCATACATACATTATTTTTAGCGAGTTTTGTCTACTTTTTCATGCTCTACAATATTATTATACATGTTTTACTTTGAAAATTTACCACATATATCGTGACTAGTAAAATGTCTCCACGATATTAAAATCATTGCCCCGACGCCCTACAAGACATAACAATGGACATGTATGGACTATCTCGAATGTTCAGCCTAGTGTTGTATGCTATAATACATAAGGGAAAAATGAAACAGACAAAGTACCTGGTATGGTCGTCATAATATATTAAACATTTACTGTGTAAATTTGGTAAAGATTGTTAAAATATTTAGATATTGAATGTCCATATGCAGGCCAAGAGAAGGCTGTTTTTTGCAGATTTGCCACTGGAATCTGGAATGACTGTCTCGAGAGTCATTCCAGTGGTAAATTATCAAAAACTGTCCCATCCTGGCATGCAACTTGACATTGCTCACAATCCCTTGCGCAAAATTGCAGCCCCTATAGGCAATGGACCTTTCCAGTTTTAGCTATGCCCCGCCCACCTCTAGCTAAGCTCCACCCACACTTCGCAGTGTTGGGATCGATCGATCCCTGGATGCCATAACTATCAATTTCCTGAAATCTATACAGGTAACCCATTGAATATTTTGAAACTAATTTAACTTGGTGCGGTTGCTGCCTATGGCAGCAACAGCGTCCAGTCAAATTAGTTTCAAAATATTCAACAAAATATGTATTAAATAGTAGACATGCAATTCTTACAACAACATCTTCAATGAACAGTTCCAATTTTATCAATCGATTATATGACGTCATATGACATCATAACCAACTAAGTGACGTGCATGCTGACATCATAACCACTACGTCATAAATGCTTGTATTTGTCCCGTCTCTAACTCATAATAGTCCAACATGCTGTAAGAATTGTATGTCGTTGCTATTTAATAAACATGCTGTTTAATATTTAGAAACTAGTTTGACTGGTTGCTGTTGCTGCCGTAAGCAGCAACAGCACCCAGTCAAATTAGTTTCAAAATATTTATCAGCTTGCCTACAATATTTGACCGCTCTTGCTAAAATATGTGCTCACTTATTACCAGTGATTCGAACGCTTAGGCGACGTTTTACAGCTCATAAATAAGTTAATATACCCACAAAACATAACCAGAAATTCTGTCTTGTTTTGCAAACATTTTACTTTATTTTTTAGATGTTCTATACCATCGATTTGGCGGTTTTACAGTACAGCTCATACTTGTATATAAGTTACTATATTAACAAAGAAAAAGATAAATTCTACCTCGTTTTGAAAGCGAATTAATTTATTTTTTAGGTCTTCTATACCAAACGGTGTCAGGTTTCGAGGAAACTGAGATATTGAAAAACTTGTAGTTCGGATCGACCGGTCGGTAACCGGCCGTACCAGCTAAGCTGGGTACACGCGCCCGTCTAGGATTCGTTTCCTGAAAACGCCACTCTGCGTAGAGCTATGAGCGTGTATAGGCCTATGTGAGAGAGCGCGTGTCGTTAAAACGCATTATGCGCATGCGCGTGCCAGGACGCTGTTTCTATGGAGCACGTAGTTGTGACCAATATAGGATGGCGCTTATAGAGTACCGAGCTGGTAATTCTTATTGATTGTCTGATCCCGTCAAATCTGGCAGTAATCAAGAGCAGAATTCTACGGGCTTTCTAAATCTGTAAACCATTTCAAAATCGGTTGAGAAATGGCTGAGTTATCCAGGAAAAACTCTTCTTAATTACCTTCAAAATATTGCTCTGACGTCATAACCACGTGGACGTAAAGTTTCTAGAATGTTCTAGAACGTTCGACGACGCTATTATTAGCTGTGCTCTGATTGGCGATTGCTCGAACGATGATTGGATGAAGCCTGCGCCTGTGACGTCATGGAGAGTATAAAAGGAGAAGCGAGCCCATGATCGAGAGCATCCTTGGCCATGGGCCGAACAGGTTGGAGCTGTACCAACTATTATCAAGCGCGACACGCGTCTTTCTTCACTATGAGTCCGGTTTTTATCCCATAGTGCGCAGTTTCCAAACCACCGCACTAACACAATTTTGTAACTCCCCTTCTGCGGGAGTAATTTGGAACTTTCGATAACCGTTCACGAATACCACATCTACATTCGGAACACAAATTTGCGGTGAGGCCTTTGCAGCCTGCATATGTGAGTCTACAGATGTAGAGGCAGGATGTTCTTTGATGGATGACTCGCCAGATCTGCTGGCCACGCCTAAAAGTGGTATTTCAAACGCCACCGCACTAATCGTGTGGGTTCTTTCGACAGAACTCTGCTTGGTGCATCTTCAGAGCTGGTTGACGTACCCAGAACCGTGACGCTTTGTTTTGTATCTTCATCCGCATCTGACAACCCCCGCTAGTGATCGGGTTGTTTACACTTTCCATCCATACCATTGGTGTACGGGAACTTTCTTCACTACATAGTACTATCGTATCTTTTACTGACTGCTTGGTAGACATTCTATTAGGCCTACAGCACTAAGCAATGAACTCCCGCCATGAGTGATTTTGCGGAACTCTTGTTTGCGGAAAACCAGCTTGCGGGAACCAGCCTGCGGGAACTTTCCAGCTTCCGGAGAGCACATCATCTCACGTCGACCACAGATCTACGTGTCAATTTCAGTGACACGGTAGCCTAACTTGGGAATGACTACCAAGTATTCAAGTAACTATACTGCACAGTTTAATTATTTCTCTATATAGGTTTTGTTAATTATCTCATATCCGTAATAATGGTTCCAATGACTAAAAGGAACCGCAAGGTCTTAGGACCGATAATTATAGTTTCTGTATTTGTTAAATAGTTATTATCATTTTTCTCAATGTGTTGCTAACCGCACTATAATAGGTTCGTTGACCTGTACTAATATATCTACCGTAATCATTTGCCACCATATTTCTTGTTGTGGTTAGATTATGTATGTATATGGCCAGTGGCCATCCGTTAACTTGTTTTGTTTAGTTATTGAAAATGTAGGAATGCAGTGCACGTAGGAAACACTATACAGCAACATTTATATATGCAGCATTTTCTCCCACCACCAACAATTTTTCACTGAGGTCGCTGTCCGTGCTAAAACTCTGTTTATCCCGGCATGCTACCAACTAAACCTTTTCTATTCAGCTGGATGGGATAGGTTCAAGATGATTATAGACACTTCTTCAGTACATACTGTAATATATTCTTCTCTTCCGGCAGTGCGATAATCTAGCCCCGCACTCCGGTATGACTCATAACTCCAATATTTTGTCTCTCTTCATATTCCTCTTAGCTGTGTGGCTTCTTAATTGTTTGGACGTCCCTATCCGTACCATAGGTTGATCCGACTCTGGGAAACTATTGGGGTTTCCGAGCGGTGATGGCTATGGTGTGGTATCACATACACTCCCACGTATCTTCGGATACTTAGTAGATAGTACCTTAAGCCAATGTAGGAAAGCACTGCAAAAACATATGTATTAATTATTATTATATTTACTGACAATCCTCCCACACCACAGTGCAAAACTGGCAACTCGTGTATAAACCTAACGACAGGTTAAACGGTTAGTTCCATAGGACCCGGTGACGGGCGAGATACGTATGCTCACCGAATTCTGTTTAAATGTCTGGGCATGATATTTAGATCTGCCACGTCCTTACGGGAGGGACATTCATGGTGTGCATCCGTCTCTCTTACCCCCCACCATAACGATAGGAAATATGGCCTAACAATGCTTCCGTGAAATGTAAACCATGTTTTGTAATGTTCATGTGGTTGCGGCATGGAATGTCCGGATTCTCACCCAGTTCGGAGATCCCTCTAAGTAACATGTCTGAGCACTGTCTGGAGTATTGCTGTCCTCAGGCATCTGTTCTCCATGACAGCCGTGTCTAATAGCTAGGTAGTTATCGGCCATTGCGGCCTAAACGAATTTTTGTTTTGAAAACAACTAAACAAGTGATTAAGCAGAGCAGAAGGCCCGCAGAAATAAAGCGACAACTACTAATTCAGCATATTAGAAAACACATAAGATGGTAATGAAGGAATCCATGAGGAATCTTCCGTCCCGTCTTCACGTAAAACAGTACGCACTCACCCCTATAGTCATAATCTCACTAGATATGGTCTTTTCTTACTACAGCATTTTTGTTTGGAATATTAGAGTGGGCCCATTTTGGCCTGCTACTCTTCTTCCGCTTTAAACCATGGCAGCACCTCCCGAGATGGAGGCCCGCGCGAGGCACTTGCACATATAGTGAGCTCAGTTCAATACCATCTCCGTTCAGCGAGGACTCCCTCGATCAAGAGGTAGCCTCATACGACGGATTCTCAGCACACATGCTCACCGACTATGCCAGAAATTCAGCGGAGTCAACAACTCTGCACTATAACCTGTTTTCGCCTGTTAGCGATGGCACGTTCCGAGATGCCTCACAGGCGAGAACAGAGTTTAGAACAATTTCGGACGTCTGCGACAGGCCAACTCCATCAGGGCCGAATCGCCCGTGTCATCTGCAGGGACAGTATGGCTGGGTGATAATCCCCCACATAGACAACCTCCCGCACCGCCCCTTCTAGCGAAATGCTATATTCTGTGGGAACACCGCGGAGTCATCTGGAGGAATCGGCACCACCTTTTCGCCAGTATATTAGTCATGCCACATATCATAACCGTCAGCCACTTGCGCCACCGCCATATGAGGAACAACAACCCTCACCATGGGAGGAACGACCACGCACTCTCCACCGCAATCTGCCTTCCGTTCATAGACCCATGCCGCCTGGCGAGCTACAAACTCGCGTTAACCATTATCTTGTTGGTTTCAAAGACCTAGTTGTTTCACGGCCAGTACAAGAAAGATTTGCGTAGATTATGTTTGCAATGATGCTGAAGTTGTCGACACGTGTGCAGGAACGGCTTATGGCATCAGTTTCCAAAATGAATAGAAGTTATCATATATGTATATCTACAGAAATATGTGGAATTTCAGCAATGTATGAGTTAGGCTTTAACACATTTCTGTAATTCCTAAGGCCTCTCCGTATTACCGTATTTCTCCAATTTCTTTTTTTACCGTAGTTTTGTAGTTCCGTAATTTGCATGCTATTTAAGCAGAATTTCTATTCCAATTACCAATGAAAGATTTACTTACTTTTGAAGGCTATATACACAGCTAATCGTCTGCGTCAGATGGCAGTCAGTCAGTCCACCAGCCCCCATAGTGAGCATATGCGAATGAGCGATCTAGCCAATATATATCCTAACTCTATGGTGACAATCTAAAAATAAAGACGCGCGAAATCTCTCTTTCTCTCTCTCTCTCTCTCTCTCTCTCTCTCTCTCTCTCTCTCTCTAGTTAGCGGTTGGAGACCACAATCTCTTGCGTAAAATGGCCGCGCCTATGGGTAATTCTAGACACAAGCACATATATGCATGGCCGCTCATGCGGCCACGCAATGAAGCAAAAATGTACAATTCGCTCACCTCGTCTGACTGATGGTGAATAGTCGATATTTATTCTGAACTGCTGGGCCTATATGACTGGCTAAGATTCCAAGTAAGGACTGGGTGTGTCTCCCAGCTCAGTTAGATTCCTAATATACTGACAAACTCTGGTCTTACATAAATGTAAGATTATGAAATTTATTTACACTCTAATACAAACCGATTGAATGGTTGAGCAAGATCGCTCCTACAAAGAATACTTAGTACAATACGATGTACATAAAACGATCATTCCTAAACTAATCTATTTCTACCCTATTCCTATCCTACCTCAAGCTTTGTCAGGCAAAGCCATACCTTGGAACTTATGACAACGTGGTGAATCGGTGAACCAGATGGTTGGGTCGAGTAACCCGATTGATTTGTTCTGAGAGAAGTACCATCTTTTATAGCTATAGATTATGACTTTCCAGCATTCTGGTCATTTCCCAGAAATGCACAACTTCTTTCAGAACATATTCTTATGATTCTTCTAGGGACCCGATAAGCACACTTTGATTGGCCAAACAATAAATTCACCAATCAACTTCCGCTTATCTCTTTCTGGAAGTTCTGACCTAATAACTAATTGATCCTTACAACCAATCAGTGATTCCTCCCTCACCTGCTATGGAACATAACTCCATTCGTTATAATTCTTTCCTGCAGAGTCCGAATGATCCTGATTTGCTATGACGTCATTATGACCAACCATACTCCGCCCAATACTTCCAAGAAGATTGTGCCTCGCATACTCAAAGCAGTGGTAACCGGTTCTGGTTTGATGTGATCTGTCATCTAACTAACAACATTATCGTGTCTGTTGTTGTTGCATACCATAAAATGAGTGGCATATAGTTTATCAATAAATTTTGATTCTGTAATGAATTCTTATGAAATACTCCAATGTCCATGTCCTGCCAATTGCGTACTAATGGAAAAGTCTCGGGAATTCTAGAGTGCTAGGCACACATGCTTGATGACTCATTACCAGATGGTGCTGTTCTAGCCCACATTCAAATACCAGTCTGCTTACGTCATCAACTGTGTCAGTTAGTCACGTTTAATTTATCTCATAATTTCATGAGCCCAACACTGGCCACTAAATGTTACTTTATTCCAAAACTACAACTATCCACAACTGCTGAATGTAATACAATTGGTTGTTACCTAACCCGCAACAACCTTTAACTAAATCATTCTCAAATACACATCAACTCAGAACCATAGAATCACTTCAAATTAAATCCTCCTGATTCCATCATCATCATATTAATCTTATCTGCTGGTTACCTAATGCCATAATCAGCATCACTATCCATTTAACATTAGTACACATTATTACATACAAAGAGATGACCTGGCTGGCTCGACTTTCCACTAGCCCAGTGATTGACACAGATTTATAAATAACAGGCGGTCGACTCAGCCATGTACTTGGATGACTATTCCTCATCTTAACATTCCAAACTGAATTGTATGTATCGTTGATGTAATTATGTAGCATCCATCTTTAGCTCACCTGGACCTTTAGCTCACCTGGTATTATAAAACTTAATTTAACTTTGGGTCTTATGCGAATTATAAGCCATCCCGCGGGGTCATAACTTCCCACGTGACAATCCCATATTTACAATGTGGAAAAATGACATGAGAGTCTGGCCACGTGGACTATTTCGTTTTATCGGAAGCAGTGGAACTTAGCCTTGTGAGCATATAATTATAAATATATATATATATATATATATATATATATATATATATATATATATATATATCTATAAGTTCAGTGTGGGAGTAGGTGGGCGCGGTTGTGGTGGGGGGCAGTGTTGGGGTGGAACATGGTTTCATACTTGATCTGGTAACATCAGGCCAGCCAACTCACTGTGGGAGCAAGTGGCGATGGTGTGTGGGGGTGGGGTACGTGTGACAACAATATACGGTAATAGCTGATATCCAATAATATCATTTACTACAGGTTCATCGGAATGACCGTTAATGTTTTACAATCGTGATAATATCATCAATTTATGTTTATAATTCTGTAGTTTGTCCTTAAAAATTGAACGAAGATGCAGTAATGGAGTATTGTTTACACATTATGTCAGAGCCCAGAGCATATGTCATGCACAAGCATATGTCCAATCCACCCTGATGACCACTCTTTTGAGCATCTATATATGGAACATCTCTATGTCATAATACAAGAGCAGTCAGAGATTGCAGACTCTCGCCCTGCGCCACCCCCCCCCCCCGCCATCTCGTCACATAGTAAAGTATTCAGATTTTTTTTAATTGTGGAATCCTAGTGGATGGTCAGGCCTTTTCTTGTGTTAACATTTGAGCATAATCATACCAGTAGTTTCCGTGATATACATAGATCCAGAATTTGGTTCGATCCACGGCTGGGTTCTTTTATCACGGTCTTCTTCTTTTCGATCGCTGGTATCACACTTGGAGAGCCGTTCTCAAGATGAAACCTGTGGTTTTCTGCAGTTCTTCCACAGGCCCATACAGCTTTTCAAGAAGAGAGGTTGACAAAGGCCAGGTCTCTTCTCTCAGCAGCTGATACGTACTGCAACATTGAAGTATGTGCTCTGTGGTCTGTTCTGCTTCTCCACAAGGACAAGTGGGCGATGTCGTAAGGTGGAATCGCCTGTACATGTGTTGGTTTAGTCTGTTGTGTCCAGTTCTGAGACGAAAAATGGTCACTTGCTCTGGCCTCGAGAGATGATGGTAGGCATCTTCTGATTGAGGTGTTCTATAGAGTGACTTGATGATAGTCTTCATCTCTGTATGGGTAACCATGTTTTCTGTCTGATTCTCTTCTGCACCCACCTTTGCCATCTTGTCTGCTTCCTCATTTCCTTTGACTCCACAGTGTGAGGGGATTCACTGCAGTGCTATCCGAAAGCATTTGATGGTTTGTAGTGTTTCTTCAAGTTGTGGCAGCTTACCTTTGGTGATAGCCTCAAAGACGGAGCGGCCATCAGATAAAAAGACAATCTGTGCAATAGGGTCTGCTGTTCTGCTGATGGTATTAGCTGCATGAACCAGTGCTTCGACTTCAGCTCTGTAGTTTGTGCAGTGTTTTCCTGTCGGTATTGCAGCTGACTCATGTTGTCCGTTTGGATACTGTATGTGCAGTCCGGCACCTCCGCCCCTAATTGCATCTTTGGCTGATCCATCTGTGTAGATCCTTAACCATGTCTCCTGAGGGTACATTTCTTCCAGCATGGCTAGGGTCAGGGTCTTCTTGCTCACATCACTGTGTTCATCTTTGGTTGTGAGATGAGGTACTGTGGTGCGAATAGCTATGCTCTCTAGTTTGTTTTCCCAGGGTGGAGGATCAAGGGTGTGGTTTGGGTCTTCTATTTGTGCTGGCAACATTTCTTGGTGTTTCCTTTGAAGTGCTTTTGTCTCTTTCACAAAACATGATCTTTTAAGTCTTCCTGATGACAGCTGTGCTTGTCTGATCTTCATCGGGTGGTTGTTGAACGATTTGAACTTTGCAGCTTGGATCAGTGCTTTGCATTCCCTTCCTTTGCTAAGTGGTGGGATGCCTGCTGTCTGC
>JAVVLW010003052.1:0-25000 GCA_034401795.1 Chaetoderma sp. LZ-2023a | reverse complement strand
CAGCCCACTAGCCCGAGGATAGTAGAAATTGACCACTTTGTGGGACTAACCACCCTGGTGGGCTAGTAATAACTTGATATCTCAGAGATTTTATTATCAAGGCGACAAAAACGGCTTCAGAAATAGGTACCTAATCGTGAGAAATGCCCATTTGCAGCCCAAAATATCAATTTCACACACTCAAATAGATATTTTCTGTTACGTGTCTGAACTATTCACGCGGATATTTTGAGAGTAATGTGTCTGCTGCCGTAGCAGGCAGCAACATCTTGCAGTCAATTTACTCTCAAAATAATCAACAACTTGTCTGTATCGTATCGCTCCTTTAAAACTTAGATTTTGTGACAATACAAATTGAAATGGTTGAAACGCATAATCACGTTTTCCACGGATAGGCCTACGCAGCAATCATGGAGAAAATTATTGCAATTTCATAGGCGATTATAGCGGAAATCATTACATTGTCATTTTACTGACGTATAAGTCACGTAGTAATAAAGGTCAATTGCGGAGAAATATTATCAGATAATTGCATAAAACGTGGCCTCACAACAATAAACTGATGGCGATGTAGTTAGCGTGGGTATGTCAACGAAAATATATTATACTACAACTTATAAATAAGTTAAAACGTTACTAAAACAAACAAAAACATCTTAGTGTGTACAATTTTGAATACGAAGCAAGAAATGTTCTGTTAAATATTTTGCACTTAATTTGATCAGAAGGCAGCAATGGATTCCGATTAAATAAAGTCCAAAATATTTGACAGCACAGATTATTTTGTTATGGAAACAATTTAAATTATTTCTGCGATGAACTGTATAATGATATAAATTCTCTTTCCCAACATCCAAAGGACCATTTATTGAAAGTGTTATTTTCTGAAAGTTGAAGGGTGAAGGATGAAGCCAGTTTTCGTTTTCCTCATGGTGCTTGTCGTTATCGGGGTTGCAACATCATTAAGTAAGTATATCTATCATCGCCGTCGTCGTTCTCGTCAGAGCCAACCGGTACTAGTAAGCTTAGACTCTAGTCATCATCACCATTACCGCCATCACTGTCTTCGTCGTCGTTGTCATTGTCAAATCGTCGTCACTGTTATCGGCATTGCCGTCATCATCATTGCCATCATCATCATCATCGTCGTGGTCGTCGTCGTCGGGGTCGTCGTCGTCGTGGTCGTCGTCGTCGTCGTCCGTACCAAGTTATTAGTAATTAATCGCAGACTGTTAAAATCACTCAGGATCTTTCTTATTCTTTGTCAAAATGTTTGCACTGCACCTCCTCCTACAGTTTTCATCCGATCAACTCCAAACTTGGTCATCTATTGCTACTCATCCAGGAATCGTGTGCTTGTGCTTTTATTTCGGATTTGCCCAGGGGTTTTCGATCTACCCACCTTTGGGCGGGCAAACAAGTACCATAGGAAATGTATGGGGATTGCCAGTAATGATCTTTGAAGTGCTACTATGCCTAGAGTTTTGATCGGATCACTACCATAGTTTGTGAGGATGTTACCATTGAGGATTTTTTTGGAAAATATTTTTTTTTCAAAATGGTCCCCAGACCTTTGAACTCCAATGTCTGGAATATTGCCCCATAGAGAAAGAATGGGTATTTCATGATGGATCCTTGAACAGCGACTACACCTATAGTTTTGTTGGGATCACTACCATACCTGGTTGGGATGTTACAAATGGAGGAAGTTTTTGAACAAAATTAACTCAGGATGAAAAATGTTGAAAAAAACCAACTTTATTTCAAAATGGCAGCTAAATGTTTTTTTGGCTGCGATCGACATGAAATTTGGTGAACCCTCTAGGTCTTATATTGACTTTAGGCCTATATGGTCTCAAATTCTCGTGTTTGTCATAAGTGTACCTGCCTTTCATCATAAAACTTCAAAGAGCGTGTTAGAAGACACATCTTATTTCATCCTGAGGTGACCTTTCAGTGTAAACCTATGTGAATTTCAGGCATGGATCTTTGATCTGTAACTACACCTAGAATTTTTATTTGATCAGCACCAGACGAATTCAATGGCTTTAGAAGAGGCCGCATACCATTTCTTAATGTCCAATCATCGCAGATTTACCGTTACTTCAGTAAATGTTCTCTAGTTAGTTATTGTCGTTACCCTTGCCACAGGGAACTGTAATTGCGCTACATATGTTGACTACGTAGGGCCCACGTGCGTGCGTGCCTGGGCTGAGAGAAAGGTATTATTTTTGCCATGATGTGTCTGTCTGGAATAATTCTACAAAAGTGTATGATTTTCCTTCCTCAGGTCAACCAGGTCCAACGGTGTACGGGCCACTAAGTCCACGGTTATCACATACGCAGCAATGCTATCACTATGGAACACTGTATAGAACAGGAGAAGTATGGAATACCTTGGGCGGGAGATGCGCGTGCATGGCTGGACCCCCTGGCACTAGGCCAGGATTGGCATGTGTGTAAGTAATGTATGCTTCCAGACGTGTAGGTTCATACACGTTTGTTTGTTTTTGCTTGAAACACCTTGACATCATTAGGCAGGAAACATACAGGTACTGAATTATAGGTAGGTAATGGGATTTCATTCAGCTTCGTGATACCCTCTTTTATAGCAAATTTCGAATGTCAAGATTCAAAGTAGACGCTGGAGAGACAACATATAGACGATTGGCTGCCTATGCTCAGAACCTCATCAGCCGTTCAAACCAGGGCCAAACAAGTCTGATAATGGACCTTTCCGTTTTTAGCTATGACTCGCCCATCTCAAGTTAAGCTCCACCCACACCTCGCTCGCGTTGGAATCTATCTCTGAACTTCCTGACTATCAATTTCCAGAAAACTATACAGGCAAGCTGTTGAATATTTTGAAACATCACCTACCAACTTTGGGGGAGTGGGGGGCGAATTCAAGTGGGTTGCTGACTTGTCCAGCTGGAGAGATTACACAACATCCCGACGATGCTGAGAAAGGTTATATCGTGAAGGTGGACCAGGAGTACCCACAAGAACTACTTGGCACGCACAATGCTTACCTACTGGCGCCTGAAAGGATGAAGTTGAAGGAGAAGTGGCTCTCAGAGTATCAGACCAATGTGTGGTTTCCACAAACCACAGGCCCGGGTAAACTAGTACCTAACCTGGGAAACAGAAAATGCTATATTCTCCACTACCGCAACCTGAAGCTCTACCTCAGTCTGGGCATGCGGCTGAAGAAGATGCACTGGGTTATACGCTTCAATCAGTCCCTATGGATGGGCCCTACATCAGACTCAACACAGAGCTCTGAAAACAGGCGACCAGCGACTTCGAGAAGAATCTCTACAAGTCGATGAACAATGCTGTCCTCAGCAAGACAATGAAGAACCTGCGTAAATGGGTGGACATCAACCTGGTCTGGTCATCCGAGGAGGACAGACTGCGCCAATTCTTTGCCAAGCCCAACTATGCACGAACGAAGGTCTTTGATAATGACCTACTTGTACAAGACCCGCCTTGTACTGAACCAGCCAATTTATGTGGGTATGTTCATTCTAGCCCTCTCGAAGCACCTCGTGTATGGCTTGTAGAGGAGCGGCTAACGCCAGAAAGTGGTCGGATAACCCTCCCCACTGTACAACAAAACAAAACCAATTTTTTCTTAAAGATTATCATCCATCAAGTGTGAAATGCATGGTTGTGGTCATCACTTTCGATGTTTTCTGACACCTTTTAATCAGAATTTCGAAATATTTGTTTTCCGGTTCCGTACAGCTTTCCATAAATTACACAGGCATTCGGAACAGTCGGTATAGTTCTAAGCTGTATATGTTATTGCAAATGTTTACTTTTTCACAATATTCAATTCATTTTTTTATTGATCAATAAAAGATTTTTTTCGCAATGATTTACTGAAATTTTAATTGAAATGGGCGTTCCAAAGCCAGAAGCAGAATGTTATTCCACATAGAAATTAAAGCATCGCCTTAAGGTCAACTTCTAAGACAGATTGTCCTTCATTGAACGTTCTGCTTATTCATACTTATTGGGCAATAACTGTGGGAGACACACTCAGAAAGGCAGCTGATCTGTGGATGAAATTAACTGCACAAATTCAGCCAGATCTAGAAGATCTTTGTGCCCACGACAAGTATTGTTTTGCACATTGATGAAATATTGGTACTGCACAGAGCTGCTGTGATACTGAGGAACAGGATAGATTCTGTCAAGTAATCCCCAGATGGATACCTATATACTGCAGAACTTGCTATTGACCATTGTAGAGACTTTGTTCCAGATCTCTTGGATGACTTTATTTTTTGGATTTGACTGAAAATGTCTCCAGTAGCTGTGAACGAATAGCATCATACAAGGATATACGAGCACTGGCCATATGCCACAACATTACTGCTCTTTTTCATAGTTTCCGTACAGCACTTACTTTGGGCCTTAGCATTCAGGTCCATCATGATGTTGGCAGCAAAAAGTTATAGATGGTCTACATTCCCTAAGATACTCTGTATCTTATGATGTAGTGAGACATTTTGTGATATCTGTCGCAAAGGATCAACTTTCACAAGGTGAAGATGGGTACATACCATGTGGAATACAAAATATGGTGGATGGGGACACACAGACATATGCTAATGCAGACATTGTCAATTTTGATCAGAACGAAAGAATACTATAAAAAAAATGCCATAGCCATTGTGTTGGGCCAACGATGTGAAAACCCAGATGATGATGGCAAGATGCAACGTACAATGCAGAAGGCACGGGATGTGACAAAATATAATGGAAAACCATTGGCACGATATCACAAGCCACACAAAAGACCAGAACCACCTACTGTATCAAACGTTTCTTGTTTGGACACAAAGATAGAGAAAATCTCAGAAGTCAGGTCGAAATATTTAATTTAAGAATTGCACGCTTTAGTGATAAGGATGGACAGACTATTCCAGCATGGGCAAACGTCAAATATCTCGCTTTCATCCCTGCACTGCCATCTGATTTATCAAGTGTCTATACAACATTTCTGACGTAGGTAGCTGTATCTAAGAAACTGGGATATACTATTATCCTTGTCAGTGAAGATATGGCAATTTACAGTAAATGTGTAATAATGCGTCAAGGTGGCATGCACTTTCTACTGGCATTTGTTACAAGCTTTGGCAGGCTGTTTTGTGATGGTGACCTGTTACCGTAACATGCATTTACTCTTATGCCACTGTTCATCAAATGCTTCAGGGTAAGCAGTTGAATCGGGCTGTCAAAGGAATTAAGCTGGTAGCAGAAGCATTATCACGACTGTATTTGCAATCTACTCAATCCTCGTCTGAGCAAGAGGGTTTGCCTTGGATTCATGTCAACCCAGGACAAGGACTAGATGACTTGCAACACACGGTTCAAGGAACGGACGGCCAGTCATGTATTGAACTCATAGATGGCGTAGATATTTCTAATGTGAAAGAAACGCTGACCCAGTTCCTGTCTGCTGGACGGTCACAGTCAGCAACATTTATTTTCTAGAACAATTTAATCGATTCCGCACATGGCATGCATATGGTGCTGAGGGCAGGACGTGAGGCAGACGTTATTATTCATCTTGATGCAGTCTGTGAGGCAATACCATTTTTTTTGCTGGGAGGAGCATCTATGCGAAATACTTACCTTTATATGTATCTGAAATGAGGCAGCTTGAATTTGAACAGCCTCCCTCCTACATACATTTGGACGATGGAGGATTCGTTGTCCATAGATCTTCTAAATACCAATTCAACTGTGTACCTAGTGATCAAGTATTGGAACAGACAGTAAACCATGAATGTAAAGGACAGGGTGGCATCATTGGGTTTACATTACAAAGGTGAACTCTGCTATGACGGCTGCTTACTAAGCATGATTCTGGTGCATATTCACAGGCTATCAAATCGATGTGTACCACATCATCAACCCAAGAATGCAATGCTAGCCTGGGTAGCGCAAGATGAGTCAGAGATACTTCTAATGTGGAGAAAATTGTTGATGTTCTGCTAAACCAGTACCAGAATCCCTTTAACTTGGACACTGTGGCATGCACTATGATTAACATTATAACAGGACTTGTTGCAAGTAGGGGAATGATTGTCAAATCTAAAAGCGTCTGGCTAGTTACAAATGACCAACTTTATAGAGAAACGCTTGGTAAAAGACAGCAAATTAAGTTTCAGGGATCCACTAGCACACACTAAAATGAAAACATTTGAGAATGTGTGCAAACTTCTGTCATCAGACAAATAAAAGAAACTCTTGTCTTTCACTGAGAGCACTGCTTCGACGACTCCTGTCCGTATCAACGACACGATGACGGATCTAAGAGTAAAACACCAAAGCTTGAATTGGCTAAGAAGCTTGAATTATTGTGTGATGAAATTTACGTCCTTCCACAGTCTAAGTAGCAAGGTAGCATTTCGTATAGATGGAATGGCAATGATGCAATCGATCAATGAGAGATTTTCCAAGGCATTTGATTACATGTCAGATCAAATTCTAAGGAAAATTATTGGACAAAAAGATTCAATAAAAATGATGGAGCATTAACGCCGTGCAATTGGTGAGACAACAGCCAATCATCAAGTCTCAGTTACTCCTGACGTGTCAAGTTACAAACTCTTCCAGATAGGCTCTGCAACAAGTCTGCACCGGCTGTATATGTAATTGACTCCATTGCTTTGGAGCTCGTCTGCAAAGCAACAGCTTTATCATACTTGCTTGAGGGTATGCTGATGGCAAAACTGTAAAGATAATTAGGAACTGTCGGGTGACAGAGGTAGAGCATTTGTAATCCACGCAAAAGGATGCAGATACAAGAATTGAAAACTCATTTAGGTGTTTTATATATTGTGACGATAATGGCGGTCTAGTGATTCTGATCTACTACTAGTGTCTGGGTCTTCTGACAAGCGAGGTATACATGCAAGCTGGGCACACTGACAAACTTATAACTCGAGACAGATATATTCCAGTTCACTCCATTGTGGAGAAGCTGGATAAAAAGGTCGGCATTTGCACACGAGCTGTACATGCCCTAACAGGATGTGTGAGACAACAATTGCATTCAGCATAGGTGTTCAGTCCTCACAAAACTAGTGGAGCACATTAACAATGTACACATGTTCTCTGATCTCGGATTTCCGGTGTCAACATCAAGCACGTTGCTCAACATTGCACGATTATTTATCCTATTGCTTTATTCCCAAGGGGGGGGGGGGTGGAACACTCAAGTCACTTGCTGAGCTGAGGCACGTGTTGGCCTCGACAAGAGACAGAGTAGATAATATGCTTCATTTCAACTGCATGTCCGTATAGCCCTATACCAGACATCTGTGTGGTGCCAAAGCTACATAGCAAATCTAGATCTAAAGGACCCTGTAGATTATGGATGGATCAAAGAAAGTGATGGATCACTGAAATATAAAATGTATGGAAAGGAGTGTGCCGCTGTTGAGGTTAGAAATATCACCCATCTGTACTGCAATGATACACGTTGTACTATGGCAATGAAAGCTCATGAAGGTAAAGGACAGGCGTTTGCGTGCTGGTCTTCCTTGCATTGAAATGTGCACTTGCGAAGATTGCCCAAATTGTCAACCACCACACCATGAGGAAACCGATAAATTAGACTAGTTTAGTGATAGTGACGACTGATGCTGCATTATAATTTGATGATAACTATAATGTCTATGGCATTTGATTTTGTTGGTTGCCCTATGTCAGTTATAATTGATACAAATGTTCATGTTTAAGTGTCTGAAATATTGCGGACTAATTTATTATATATATAACTATCTTCTTCATTCAGTCAGAATTACATTGCAATGAATCTGTCTATAAAGCTACAGACCTGTCTATAACGGACGTCCTAGATGTCACCAAACAGACATAGTGTCAGCAAAATGAGTTATTACGTGTCTCCGTCGCTTTTGATGTCAAAGGATTTCGGTTCTTAACGATAACTGGTCTTATGATCACTCGTTGTTAAGAACCAGCATCTAATGTCCCCAAAAGCAGATGCTCGATATATTCACGTTGTACATCAGATAATATCACAAATAAACACAAAATCACACAACATGCTATAAATGTATGTTTAATAAACATATGAGCTTGTCAAATACAATGATACATTGTGGCTGTTTTTGGATATCTTTATATGTCAGTAGTTCAGCTGCCAATTTTAAACCACATTTTTATATGTATAGAAATTAGGCTATGCAACAACCCTACCACCAAAAGAAATCCCCATAACCATCATTTTCTAATACTATATACAAGAAGCATTAAGAAAACTACAAATGTGTTTTGTTCTACCATGGGGAGGGGTAACTCCTTAAATCTGCCTCTTTATATGAATGCTCGCTCCTCTATTGTACTACAACGAGCTGAAGCCAGATTATGGTGGCCACTGTGAGCGCCTTTACATGGACACAGACAGCCCTTGGTGGAGATCCAGACAGAGGATATCTACACTGATATGACAGCGAGGAGCAACCTTTATGACACACGTGACTACCCGGTAGCGCACCCGCTACACAACACCACCAACAAGAAGATGATGGGCAAGATGAAGGATAAGTGTTCTGGGGTGTCCATTGAAAGGTTTGTTGCTCTGTGTCCAAAGATGTATTTCATCAACCGTTTGGAAATCACGAAGGCAAAGGGTGTGCACAGGGCTGAGGTTAGACAGATCTGTCATGAACAATACAAGAAATGCCTCTTCAAGCAAGCGGCTTTCCACCATGGTATGAACATGCTGCGCAGTGAGGGCCACCACATCTCCGGTGTCAACCAGAACAAGAGCTCTCTTAGCCATCATGACACCAAGCGGTGGATCGCTCCAGATGGTATTAACACGTTAGCCACATGGAATAGGGATGCTGTCACTTCAATACTCGCATTTACTGATGAGCTGCTACTCCAAGTAGAGGTAGCTGAGTGTCTGTAGCGACCAGCTGAAGCTCTTTTCACATAAAGGGTCGCCTTGGGCCATGTAATACAGTATAGGCTGCTCTGATGAATCATGTAGTCTGTGCAACTCTATCGACCATTTAGGATCGGTTGCACGTTGTCGCCCACCTTACAGCTCACCGGGCTCATGTAGATAGAGAATCAGGGCATTGGATGAAAGTATGTGCTCCTTGATATTGTCTGTAGGCTGGCTGACAGCTGAGCACTGCACAGCCTCAGCTGGCCTCTGCCCTATCAAGGGAATAACCTCTGTGTTGAATCTCTCAACTACAATTGGTAAGCCTCGTACCCATACTCTAGACAGATCGCCAGGAGCCGCCAACGCCAGAGCCTACTTGTGTGGGAACAGTCTCTCTGCCAGGGTCTGGTTCAATCGCTCTACGATTGCTTGAGTGCGGTGATGACCAACTTCGTCTCGTCTAATTGCTACACCATGTTTGCAGATGATGGCCGCAGTGTCCTCTCTGAACTGCTTACACTCACCAACCTGTGGCAATTCTGGCCACTGGGGTGGGACTTTTGTGGATCCTCATAAACACTCTGGAATCCAGCTGCTACCTGTCATGTGAACTTATCCATAAGCAGTACTGCCGCCTTGTACCTGCTGTCTACATAGACGATGGTGAGGATGTACGTGTAGGTCTTGCGGCTCACACAATCATGCAGAAGTAACAGTACATCTGACTGGTGAACTCTGTTCGGGACAGATTCGTCGAAGTGCGCATGCCTGATATGGTGGGGATGGGGCCTGTATATCTGCCACATCGCCAGTCTTGAGAGCCGCTGGCTGACACTCTCTATTGTGAAGTTATGGCCCTTGTGGCGTGCGACTTCGAGTAGCTGGTGCTACTCACGGTAATAGCCACCGTGCCTGTAATAGAGTGCCTCAAGAGTGGCTGTCAGGATGACTAAGATGGCGGATGAACTCTCGGATTTCCTCACTGATGTCAACGCCTGTTCTGTCATGCACAGCTTGGGCGAACCGTAGACAGACGGACAGACGCCCATCGGTCATCCGACCATCACTGAACACCTCCTGGAATACCTGAATCTAATCTCTGCAGCGCTAGCAGAGAAGGGCAGCTTGACAACCAATTCACGAAATTTACGTGACTTGACTAGGTCATAGAGCGACGCCATGCTATATAGCAATGTTCGATGGCCCAGATGACTCCGAGTGCTATGGCAACATATGGAAGCCACAGGCCAGTGACTCAAAAGAATGTGCCTAACCCTGAGGCAATGGCTGGAATAGCCTCAGAGATCTTCTCAACTCCATAGAGAGTGTTGTCAGCAATCTTGCAGACTGTCTTGCCAACAGAGCGATAAGATCTCCGAACGCCGCAAATGGTTCAAGATAGCCCTTCACATAGGTGCGAAAGATCCCTTTGGCTTGGTGGATTAGCTTGCCAGATTCTAGCTCGACATCACGATAGTCACCGCTGGAATCCTTGTTGTAGTTCTCATCATAGTCATTGTCGACATCCTCATAATAATCATCGTCCTCATCATAGTCCTCATCGATGGGATTCTCAAAGGCTTCAAGGTCATATGTTGTCACTGGGCTATATGAGAGCTTTAAACTATTCACAATATAATGGCATCCACCATCTTGAACGCTGGCATATTTGCCTTGGCGAACTAGGGTCTCAGCTTTGCTGACAAAAAGGCGGCAGAGGTAGGGCGAAAACGTCATAACCAGGCGATGGACAAAATGTCTAAGGAGAAGTTTGAGTACAGCAAGGTGCTCGACAATATGCACCAAATGGAGGCACGCCGACGCCAAAAAAAGCATTCAGGCAGCCCAGAACATCAAAGAGGCAGATGAGAGTCTCGATGAGTACTCCGAGCCTGTAAAGCTCTCCAAGCCAATGCTCATCTATGTGGCATTGGCAATTCAGAAGACGACGAAGGCCATAGTAGTGGTGGCTGTCGGTGGTGCTGTAACAGCAGGAATCATGCTCTCCGTGTGCTCAAGCTGAATACCACTGGTGTGCGATACACAAACTTTGACATAGACGAAATACAGTGCTGTCACGCCCACAGAGCGAGTGCCTGTTCGGTCTCAGAGCAAGTTCACAACATGAAAGCTGAGCTGGTAATGAGCCTCGAGTGCCAACTCGAGATCCTCGTGGCCACTGTTAGATGTAGTAGGGCATATCACTTCATTTTCTGTCGATAAAGACAGCAACCAGCCAGGGTCCGTATTCATGAAGAGGGTGTAAATTACGCCTGGCATAACTTACGCCCTAGAGTTATGCCTCATAGTTATGCCATATTCACGAAGAGGGGCATAAATAAATGCGTCACTGTAATGTCACTGAATTCGTTGGTCACATATAAGCTGCTTATTGACGTAGTACCGTACGCGTCAACAGCTGTCAAAATATGAGGCCTTGACTACAACATGGAATGCCGAACAGCCACAGGCTAGCTACCATCGACTCAAAATTTAGTATGTATGCTTAATACTGACAAATAAATAAATAAATAAAAAGTATTCATTCGGACGTTCTATCGAGTCTGACTAACATAGCATATAACCATTCATTAGTAAAATGCTTGTCATTACAAAAACTAAGTGCTGCGAAAACATGTAATTATTATATTCTTACAACTTTTCCTTAGCATTCTGAAGACTTTTTGGGAAAACTTGACTTGAGCGCAGCGCGCTTGTTGCTAGGCAATGACGTATCGCTCTACCTTATTTATTTACCATAGTTTCAGCTTCACATTTAGCGCACTGCGGGTAATTTGAATACAGAAATAGGAAAAATATTCAGCTCAAATATTTTTTCAAAATGGCTGCTATGGCCTCACATTAAACAACACTTAATATTTACAAAAAGTCAGCTAAATGCGAATTCAATCTATAAAATTCGTAATATCCGATATTCGACTAAAATTCGAGACCACGTCATAAAGGCTGTAAATAATGACTTATGCCTTGTAGTTGAAGAGCATAAGTTACGCCCGATTTTATGGATGAGCTATGCCCTTTTCGTAAATACCGACTTATGCCACATTGGGGGCTTATGCCCTAGTTATGCCTTTTCTAGGGTGTAAGCCCCCTTCGTAAATATGGCCCCAGATCATGGACATCACAGAGAACATTGGTCCCAGCCACCATAAGTTTAAAGCCATCTAGCTCACCCACCTCCTGGACCACCCCTCCATTCTGAACCAGGACCGCTACAGCTACGCAATCTGAGACACCTTGCTGCAATGCCAACTCTAGCCACTGGTTAGCTATGGCCTGGACCTGCTGGTGCTCTTGCCCTACATATAGGATTCGCTGTATAGAGGCCCCATTTTAGTTGCTCATAATTCTCATGATGTCAGACATGAAGTTCTGGAGAGGTCATCCTTACACCATCAAGATGTTCAGTGTACAACCGGAGGAACAGCTTTCCCACATTGTGGCTGGGTTCAACAGGTAACAGGAATTTGTTTGTTTGGTTGTAAGTTGAATTCTGTGAAGACCTCATTACACCCCTTCGCATAATAAGCAGGTCCCCGAGCCAGTGGAGCCAGAACTCGGTACTCATCGTTCACATAGGTGGTGTCTAGGATGCTGTTGCTCTGCA
This sequence comes from Chaetoderma sp. LZ-2023a, assembly GCA_034401795.1. Classification (NCBI taxonomy): domain Eukaryota; kingdom Metazoa; phylum Mollusca; class Caudofoveata; order Chaetodermatida; family Chaetodermatidae; genus Chaetoderma; species Chaetoderma sp. LZ-2023a. The sequence continues at coordinate 12,428 of JAVVLW010003052.1, read as the reverse complement.
TAATCTCCCACCTGCTCACAACCTGCGGGAGCTCTACATCCTTCTCCATGGTGCCCTCGAGCTTGAACTTCAGCGTCATGCTGCTAATCTCATGGATCTGTCCTGAGATAGTGAAGTCGGTGTACTTCCTAGCCACAGATAGAGGATTCTCATCATGGATACCAGGTCGAATGACTGACAGGCAGTCCTTCCGTGGATCTGTGTGATGTGAGATCACGGGTTCAACCACTCCGTATGGATGTTGTACATACTGTTTCATGTGTAAGGTATCTCTATAGTGCCTCTATAAAGAAAGATTAAATGCTTCCATGTTCGGTAAGATTCTTCACCAGAGTGTCTTCCCACGGGAACTGGTGTGCACTTGCAAGCATGAGCCTGTGGTCGCCGGGCGATGTCAGAAGGCATGATGATACCATCTATTACACGAATAAAGGCACTAATTCGTGACATCAACGTCCTCCACACCAGGGCGGGTCAGCTTCCATCAACCGACCCAGAGATTCTGGTCTCTCTGGATGTGCAGTGTGCCTCCAAATCGGTGAAAGAGCTGCTTACCAGAATCCTTACAAGAAGCTTGACAGTGCCCAAGGTGAGGCACTTGGTCTCCCTATGATACCCACTAAAGAGTCCCATCATTCTGGCTTTTCAGAAAGCGATGGTCGATACCAGGGATCTACTAAGAGTAGGGAAGTGGGTTGGCGTATTCAACATCCACACTGGTGAAGAGTGCAGCATGCCGGATACTCATCTGTCCAGAGAAACTGACTACTATCGTGGTGATATCGGTGCCATTGTGACTGAGAGCGACGAGGCCGAACGTGCCACTGGTACTCAGGAGAGTCTGACCGAGGGTCACAACGAAGTGATTGAGGCACATCTTCAAAGCCTGATCAAAGTGAATCTTCTGGGAGAGGTTTCAGAAGAAGAGGATTTTGACGTCTGATCCCGAGTGGATAGAGTTTCAGGAATGGTGCAAAAGTCCTAAAATTCCTCAAGCTTCTGATAAAGTTCCTCAAGCTTCTGACGAAGTTCCTCAAGCTTCTGACGAAGTTCCTCAAGCTTCTGACGAATTTCCTCAAGCTTCTGACGAGGTTTGATGACGAGGTTTGTCAGAATTCCTCAAACCTGAAAAAACACCTCCCGGCTGAGACATCAGACACGTCGCCCCGACATGCATACAAGCTTCCTGAATCGAAATCAGCTTGTATCTGAAGCTTTCCGCCTTCTCCAGATAAGGCTTAAAGTATGACAGCTCAACGCTTTCCTTGTTGCTGAAGATCAATCGGTATAGCATCGTGGCCTTCTGTACAGCTGCAATGAAGTCTTGCTTGGTCTCCTTGTGAGTCAGGCTGCCATATATAGTTTTGAGGAGAGCACGTCCATACATTGAGCTGAAGTACAGCAAGCGAGCATTGTGGCGGACGTCTGGTGAGATTTCATGAGTATGCTTCTGAAAGAGGGTGAAGACCGTGATCTCGGTGTGTCGGATCCTCTGGTCCATTGCAGGGTCATCGATGACTAGGATGAGTGGGTCGGCCATTCGGGCTGTGATCAGCTTCTCTATCATTGCCTCAATGGGTATTGCTGATCTAGTGCCCTCTGTCGTGTAGCCCAGCTGGTATGTGAGATTTGCTCCACCACATCACAGGGAGGCGTGGTCCATTGACGTGGACTCCAATGCGTTACTTGGTCCAGGACTATCATTGGATATACTACCAGAACAGGAAAAATCAGTGAAATAATAAGAGTTCATAAGAGAGTTCCATAAAAGTTTTACAACAAGCCAGGCCAGTGCAATGAGGAACATGAGATGATGTAAACCTGATTATAGATGAAATGTCACGTACATATACCCATATTATAAACAGACAATGCAGTTTGATCGCATCAACACTGTGACGTCGAACTATTCCTTCATCAACCATCTATCAAACAGATTACAATAATGTTTATGAATATGAAGAGAAAATATAGCCACACTTTATCTCCGGACCACATCCACATGCTGCCGTGTATTGAAGATCGTTTTTCCACCAGCTGCATCTTGTTAAGCAACCACACTTGCACATGCAAGTTTGTAACACAAGAAGCTGTTTCTGTGTATGAAGAACATTTGTCAATACTGGTTAACAGTAAGTGTACCATCTATGCTGTTCTGGTTCAGGCTTGGTAGGTAACCCTTGTAACACTCTTTTGCAAATCCTGTTTGATAATTAGTTCTCCGTATGTGAATGAGAAGTGTGCTTTGGCATGGTGGCAAGTTCATGTTTTGTTTCTGAGTCTTAAGAAATTCTAAGTAGTGTATTTTGTCATAGGTACGGTAATAGAATATTTTAGTAACAATGTATAACCTACGTGTATTGTATTCTTTACAATTTCATCAGTTGTTTTAAATCTTTCACATAATCCAACCAGTAAAAGGTGGAACTACGTAAGTATTTGTAGGGCGATTATTTTCCATTTTCCATAACAACTCGATGTGCTGTTACATCCCGTAAGAGCCTACATACAGAGTAATGTATTGGCAAAAGCAGGACATGAGGCCTCCATAATACTGTTTACATCAATAGAGCCTCGTCTGTTCGCAACTCCTGTTTGAAACTGGTTTGTTATGTGGAGGATTTAAGGAAAGGCAATGCATAATACCAGTACATCTGTGTCAGGTCTATTAAGTGTTATGCTGGCATACCCTTGCTTGATAGCATCATGTGCAGGAAAGAGAAGTCGTGCATCTGTTTTTCATGCGACCATGTTAGGCAGGACTTATTTGGTTCACCGGACACTGTAATCAATCTGCAGTCGTAAGAATTCGTGCACGTGTTAACAATATGGATATCCATTTCTCTTGGAGGAAATTTTCCCATGGTGCTTTAGCATTATGGTGACTATTAAACTTGTTTTGGAAAAGGTACTGATGGCATACTTATGTTTAAAATGATTCCTGCATGTCCACTTCTAAGCTTGCATTCACCATCTTTAATTGAATTACATAACTGTGATCATAGCTGTTACAGTACAGATTCTCTCTGCAGAAGTTCGTTTTGACGACATTAGTTTCAACATCTCAAATGCATATTACTCATAGCTTCACCATGATGATGTGACTGCAGGAAAACCTGGATAATGACCATCAAGTCAAACACTATACGGCATGTGTCAGCACTATCAATTGTAACATCTCTATTATCTGTGCTAGATTCTTCCAACAGATTTACGAACACGGACTACTGTGACTTGCTAAGACTTCCATTAGCCATTGCAATTGAAAGAAGAATGTTTGCTAGTTCATGCGAGAATACGTCTTGAAGATCAAACACGCTGACCTGTGCTATGATATCAAGACGTGAGAAAAGATTCCTGTCAGAAGTAAGATTGAATATATCAGATTTTGTTCTAACTTTCCTCTAGCGCATAATGTCAACTCTTTTAAGGTTTTGTAGTTTTATAAGCTCATAGAATGGCTCAACAGAATTAAACCGAGAACAGATAATATTATTCAAATATGTCTGTCTAATCGTCACTGCGTTGTTCAGATGATCTTCTGTCTCACTATTTACGACTTCTCATGACTTCAAGTTTGAAAGTGGTGGAATTTCACCAAGTGAAAAAAGGGATAACCTAATTTAATATGCTTGATAATATATTTCAGACGTCCTGCCCATCCATTGCAATGTGAACAGAACTTAGTTCTTTGAGTTTGCTTATATCAGGGCCAATCTCAACCACGTTGGATGTCTGTGGCAATACTCCTGCTATATAGTTATTAGGTTGTATGCATATGTGGATCGATTCTACAGACTGGAAGAAGCTTAGCATGCTGCCGGAGGTAGTCGAGTATCGATTCCTCATTTAATATAAGGGTAAATTAGGAGGCACCTGTGCAAATCTTTCCTTCAAAGAAGAAACCATAAGATGATAAATGAAAACTTTTCATGGATTTCTAGGGCTCGCGTCATCAACTGTCCATACCAGATAAAAGTACCATGACTTGAATAATTGGATGGATCATATGCGTAGAAACAAGGTAGGATTACAAAAAATACTTTATGGATTTGTAATTTTCCTGATCTTATGAAGGCGAGAAGAATTTCGACCATCACTAAGGCTTCATTGCAGATTTGGAAATACTTGAGTCTTCGCAGCCTTTTTTCTGAACTCATCTAGTTCTTGTAGGAATTGAAGTGATTTGGAATGCAGTGTCTTAACAAGTTGAGATATTCTATCGCTAATCTTTTCGAAATTCTTTGACTTGCAATTTGTGCTCACGGTGTGTATTTGCATGTATTGGTACATCTTTAAATACCATTCTCTGCGATCCTTCAGCAACCAATTTGTGAGCTCGGATGCTTCTGTTGTAACACTTTCAGATTGTTATTGAAGCAATAAATCATTCAGCAAACACACAATAATCTGCAGCAATTCTTCCAATTCAGAGGGACTGCATGCACTTACCAATTACAGCCAGAAAAGGCAAATAATATGAAATCCGCCACGACAAAGCATAAGATTAGCAAACTCTTCAGATTTATGGCGTGTTATTGCAATTGCCTTAGAGTATCTAACCTCCTCACTCATAAGAACTGTATGTTTTTGGCCCATCTTCTTTGTGATGTAACATGCTAGACCCAACATTATGTAGACATTATTGAGGTATGTAGGTGATGCATCAATCACCCGGCAACAGCCAATGAGAGACTGTGTTGGTATATAAGTTGACATTTCACTGTCACATGATGACCATTCTGGGGCCAGCTGAATCTTACTTTCAGCGTATGAATGAAGCTTCTTTTCTGGGATCACCCATGAAAGGATTCTTGCAGTGCCTATTCTTTGTGATGGCTTGACTTCTAATAAATGTTCTGTGCTTTTCAAAGAAAATTGGTATTTTGGTGGACATTGACTTTCCTTTTGTCGAACATATGGTTTTGACATATGTTGGAAAGGTCGTTCTCGCGGCCAGTTTAAAATTATATCCAAATGATCTTCTACTTCAGAAGAACTTTGGACAACAATCATATTTGTACAATGAGCACACTGATATTTTGTCTTGACAACCCAATTCACCTTTCCAGTTTATCTATCGATCATCTGGCGTCATAATTAATTAAGTGACGTGTATGATGACGTCATAATAATTATGTCATGATTGAGTCGATATAGTCCGTCTTTAACGCTTAATGGTCAGACACGTTGTACGAATTGTATGTCTTTACTATTTAATAAACATTCAGTCGAATATTTTTAAACTATAGGCAGCTGCCATAGGCAGAAACAGCAACCAGTCAAATTAGTTTCAAAATATTCAACAGCTAACATGTATAGTTTTCTGGAAATTGATAGTCAGGGACTTGAGAGATCGATGGATTCTAACACGAGCGAGGTGTGGGTGGAGCGTAGATATTAAATTTATCCCTTTTTATCTAAACTATTTAATTAAATATTATTTAATTACAGTGGTCGGCGATAGTGATGCCAGCAACCGTCAAGGCCCTGTCTGTATGGCCCAGGAGAGATTCGTGGTGGATCTAAATAGCAATGTGGTGGAGCGTTGGGGTACACTTATGTGTGTGCGAAAATGAACTTTTACAAATTTCATCTAACCTTTTTCTGTGTACAATAATTTGGTCAAATTATCCACAACAAAACAAAATCAACAAATTATTGTTGTTATGAAAGAACTTGGTTTGTTTTTAAATTAATATGCACACTTCCATCCGTTCCTTACTAGGAAGGTCAGTGTGATTTGAATTACATTACACATGGAATTGATAGTTTGGTCAAATATGTTAGTATATGTCATGTCTTAGAATTTTGTCTCTACGTGCAGTTAACGTCATCTGGAGCGATCATCATACCATATTTGACAGCATATAATACGTCCCTACAATAACTTAGAGACAGATTATTATTAGTGCGTGCGTGCGTGCGTGCGTGCGTGCGTGCGTGCGTGCGTGCGTGCGTGCGTGCGTGCGTGCGTGCGTACGTGTGTGTGTGCGTGCGTGCGTGCGTGCGTGCGTGTGCGCCTGCGCACGAGTGAATGTGCGCGGGCGTGTGTGTATGTGCGTGTCTGCGCGGAAATCGATTGTAACGCATCTCCTCCGAAACCGTTGGACGGAATTCAACCAGATTGTTCATGTGCGCTACCCATATGAGTGCGAAGTGCAAGAGCACATTTACATTTGGCTGCGCCCACAGGTGGGATCGGGTCATGGGTCAAAAGGTCATATCACTTGTAACGCAACACATCCGAAACCTTTAACGGAATTCATCCAAATTTGATATGTAAGGTACACATATGATTTCGGAGTGCACGAGGCAATTTATATTTGGCTCTGACCCCAGGGGGCTGGGATGGTCAAACGGTCAAATTTTAACGTGCGGAAATTAATTGTAATGCATCTCCTCCTAAACCATTAGACAGAATTCAAACAAATTTAGTGAGTGAGTTACCCATATCAATGTGGACAGCATGAGCACATTTACCTTTGGTACCGGCCCCAGCCGTGGGTGGTGGGTGGTGGTCAAAAGGCCAAGAAAATGATTGCAATGCAACTCCTCCGAAACCATTAGACAGGTTTCAATCAAATTTGGTATGTGATTTACCCATATCAATGTGGTGTAGATGAGCATATTTACATTGGGCCCCGCCCACATGGCTGGGATAGGGTAAAAAGGTTATGAAATTGATTGTAATAGAACTCCTCTGACATTGTTAAATGAAATTGAAGCAAATTTGGTATGTGAGTTGTGATGGGGGGGGGGGGGCGCCTCAAAAGTTCAAGGCGATGAACGTGGGGATTTGCTCTGACGCGTCATCGACCGAGCATTGTCGTTAGTTTATGTAAGTGAGTTGCAGTGTAAATGCCAATCCGCTCGGGAAATACAACGTTCGCGCTGGTCAGTGTATCTTCCGAGCACATCGTAGACTGGCGAGCACGTCCCATGGCTGCCAACCACAACTATTACCTACACAAACACAGTTCAATTTGATCTTTGAATATTTATTTCATTTTCAATCTGTTGACTCATTCCAGATACAAAATCATGTCCCCTCTCTAGAGTATCAGCACACGCGCGCGCACGCACGCACGCCGCACGCACATATATATTTGGGAACGAATGGTGAAATAGGAGGAGGCAACCTCTTATACCCATAAGAGGTTGCCTCCTCCTATTTAACCATTCATTCCCAAATGCGTGTCTGTATCAAGAAATGGCCGTGACTAAAGGATAACGGGAGAAAGAACTCCATAGTGTATATTAGTAAATAAAGTGACGCTACTATGTACATGAGTTACATCCCTTGTCAGCCTACTGCCATTTTGCAAATTCCAACAAGGCTTATAACATACATATTTAACACGAGTCCCTGATTCCAGGTCTCATTCACGTCATATCTAGGTTGGTTTCATTTCAGTCAATTATTGGTAGCTTCCTCAGAGTTTACACTGGTACTCGTTTATACTCCTGGGTGGAGAGAGGCAAGGAGCGATGGAGATCGCCCATGTTTCCAACGACGGAGATTGTACACAGCTCAGGCGAGTTCTCTAGTTAAGTAATCCCGAGTGCTCGAACGCTCCAAAACACACGGATAGCGAATTAATTATGAATGCGACGAATACATGGATCCATTTCTAGCTAAGCTCCGCCCATATCTAGCTAAGCTCCGTCCAATATCTAGCTAAGTTCCGCCCATATCTAGCTAAGCTCCGTCCAATATCTAGCCAAGCTCCGCCCATATCTAGCTAAGCTCCGTCAAATATCTAGCTAAGCTCCACCCATGCTTGACGCATGTTGGGATCGATTTATATACTTTGAATCCCGAATTCTCACAATCATAATTTCAAGGTAACTACATAGTTAACCTGTTGAATATTTTGTAACTAATTTGACTGGGTGCTGTTGCTGTCCCGAGTCAAATTAGTTTCGAAATATTCAACAGAATGTGTGTTAAATAGTAAAGTCATACAATACGTACCCTTGGCGGACTATTCAATGTTCATGACGGACCTAGATATATCATTCATTATGCATTTTGATCGTGGTGTCAGCCTACACGTAACTTAATTAATTACAATACCATATACTTGAGTGGCAGATCGGACCTATCCATTAACCAGCCAACAAAGCATTGTAGATTTCACCACACCATTAGAACTAGAACTAAAACGTGGAGTTGATGGCGACCATCGTAAATTTCACATGCTTTCACCAACTTTAACTTTCCTGCAGCTCCTCCCCACCAACCTCACCACCCTGGGTGTCGGAACCTAATGTAAGCATCGTCTCGCAATGAACAATCATAGGTGTAGATCCCATAACAAATTTGGTTGAATTCCGTCAATATTGATGTTTTCACGCCCACAAACCCACACCACCCTGCGCACCCCACACCAGGGCGGAACCTAAGGTAATCCCAATCTCGTAATCTGCAATCATATGGGTAAATCACAAAAGAAATTTGGGTGACTTCCACCAAGAGGTTTAGGAGAAAATAGCCGGATGGACAGAGGATGGACAGAGGGGTGGACTGGACAGATCGGCGGAAGCGACTGCAATATCCCGTCGATGTTTCAAAATGTGTGCTAATAGGCGTCGATCTGCCATCCGCCAAGATTCAAGATTCAAGATTATTTAGTTCAAAATATATAAATGGTTTAATACTTCAATACAGGCATCTACCAAAGACAAGGCCTATGATGCGGTGGACCCTTGACATATAACATTTATAATATTATGTTTATACAACACACCTAAAAAAAGTAAGTTCCCCTCTAAATATGGGCTAATATTTCCCAAGATATAGGTCTGATTTTAATAAAAACTTCTCACAGGTCCTTAGTTTGACTATAGCATCAATCAGTGAAACTGATTATCCCATCTGTAATTCTATGCATGAATGCGCATGCGCGAAATGCAAATTTAACCCATTTCAAAAATTCTTAAAACGGAACTAAGAATACAAATTGTATCCAGTACCAAGAAAATCATAACAGATAGAGAGCAAAAAGCTACTTTTATCCAATAACATCAATACTTCATTTCATAAAAGATAAAGCATAAAACATTTCATTCAGAATTCCATCAAATCAACAAACGATCATTTCAAACGGACAATAAATCACAAATTTAACAGAGTTAATAACGTGTGTATCCGCCATTCCCCTGAATCACGTTGCGGCACCGATTTCTCATAGAGTTGACGAGGCAGGTGACCCGAAGTTGTGGTATAGCCAACCATTGCTCCTGTAACAACTGATACATGTCACCAAGAACGGTGTCGTCGGTCACTCTGTGATAAACTGCTTGCTTGAGCCGATCCCATAAATGCTCAATAAGGTTACGATCTGGCATTCAAAGAGTGGTTAACAGCTCTTCCACGGTGCTGACGTGCATTGTCATCCATAAAGATGAATCCATCGCCGATGGCTCCAGCGTACGGTAGGACATGTGGTTCCAAGATCTCCGCAACATAGCGATTGGCATTAAGGTTACCTTCGCTCGAAAACAAATCGGTCTTTCCTCCTGCACTAATGCCAGCCCACACCATCACGCTGCCTCCTCCAAATGCTGTCACCGGTTGTACACAACAGGCCGAAAACCTTTCTCCACGCCGACGCCATACACGTTTCCTTCCATCAATGTGACGGAGACAGACGCGCACCTGATCACTAAACAACATGTTAGCCCATTGCTGTCTTGTCCACTGTTCATGTTCCCGTGCCCATTCAAGACGAGTTTCCCTGTGGCATAATAGCAGGGCAGATCTCTTGGCCTGACGACTGGCACGCAATCCAGCTCTATGAAGGGGATTTCTTACAGTTTGGTCACTGACCCTCCCGGCTCCGGCTCCAGCAGCCACGTGCAGCTGATCTCTTATCTCCCTCGCAGTGGATCGCCATCTTCGCAGTGTTAGAGTGGTGATGAGACGATCTTGAGCTGGTATTGTTACTGTCGGCCTGCCACTTCTTCATCGATCCTGCACCTTACCAGTCCGCTGGAATTTATCCCGCAGTTTTCGGATGGCATTTGGACTAATGCCCATTCTACGGGCCACCCGTTTCACTGGAAATTTAGCCTCTAAAAGATAAATGGCAATTGCCCTATTCTGGTTCGTTAACCATGGCATTCTTAAATCACGAAACTATGCATACACTAGCATTTGCCTTTACACAATGTTAGTGCCAGAATGACTGGTATTCCTCCAGCAAAGCCTATGTCTGATTTCAGAATTTTTTTAATGGAACAAATTTGCATTTAGTGGATGCTCAGTCAGGCGTAACTAGGCGCATGAGGGAATCCATTTCACATTTTGGTGCCATAGTGTGGCTAGTGCTCTATGAGAAATTTCATTTTAGTCAGTTATATATCTTAGAAAATATTATCCCATATTTACTTACATTTTTTAGGTGTATATATTTTGTATTACATTTGACATAGAATACAATACAACACAATACATGTGTGAATTATTTTTAGATTTAAACAAATTACGTTTGGCGACATGATTTATGACAATTTACAACAATTGACAATTTGTATCTGGAATGAGTCAACAGATTGAAAATGAAATAAATATTCAAAGATCAAATTGAACTGTGTTTGTGCAGGTAATAGTTGTGGTTGGCAGCCATGGGATGGGCTCGCCAGTCTACGATGTGCTCGGAAGATACACTGACCAGCGCGAACGTTGTATTTCATTTACATAAAGGGGCATGATGGGGGGGGGGCAGTGTTCATTTTCGGACAAATACAGCAATGAATACATAGATGTGAAAAGGAATCATCATAGGATTGATTATAGTAGAAATTAATCTAATAGAATGAATTCTTTCAGGCGACAGTTACAATTACAAATTGAATACAGGCAATGAATTAGTGAATAATGTATAGGTAAAAGAATCGCCGAAGGCGTTGTTTAGCGCCGTTGAGCTGGTAATTTGTAGGTCACGGCAGTTACCGGACTGCTAGTATAGCAAAAGCACGTACATACACGTATATATACTGAGCTAAGTTCAGCAAAAGGGCATTGTTATCTATAATATGTTGTCTCTGAAATAGATAATTTAACCCTATAACCCTTGAAATACCAGTGTCCCAATTTCACAGCAAATTTACAGCTAATGCGTTGAATATTTTTGAAACTAATTTGACTGGCAGCTTCCGGTCAGATTAATCTCAAAATATTCAATAGAATTGACAGTTTCGCTACATCATAAACAATCTGTCCTCGCTAGTTGTGAATGGCTTGATTGTTAACGCGCCACCACAGTGTGATTATCACAACCATTTACCGTAGTCTCTTGAGCAATGAGATCATTAACTCTCAAATTTGTTAAACAAATTCAAATTTTCTCATACAAAATGTCTATTTGCTGATCAAAAGTAGAATATGTTTGAAATATTACCACTGGAATAACTGGCTCGGTTACCGAGCCAGTTAGTCCAGTGATAAAATTTAAAAAATAGTCTTCTCTTGGTCTACAAATTGACAGTTCTCAAGACCACCACCGAAGCCGTATTTGGTCGGCTTCGGCGTTAAAGCGTTAATAGTTACGATGGCACACCAATCATTTCCAAATCTTCTTAGACGTAGGTCGGATTCTGAATTCCTATTGGCACGTCCGAACACTGAGGACTGGTAGCGTCTTCAATTTATGAAATTATTGTCTCAGATTTCGTGATGCCACCAGAAGTCGGATGATGAGGACGCTGCGGACTGACTTCATCAGCTGCTTCTGAAATTTCTGGCTCCGATTTTTCTATCGTATGAGAGGACTTAATGCGACTACGTCGTTTCGGGGGCAATGGTACTGGAACGTTCTGGTGTGACGTCACTGACGTGGTACCAATAATGGTCTCGTCATTGCGTACAGCCTCAACATAACCATTTGGTCTGGGTGTGTCTGTCTCTTTTGAGGTGCTTGTCGGACAATCATTTTCCGTGACATCTTCAGTTGTTATATTCTCATACTGTGGCGTTACGTTTTTCATGGGGAGTTCTTTCTGCTTCCGTGAATTTCCTTCTTCTATGTCGCCATGTGGATAGACAACTGGGACAGTTCGATGCCAATGGCCGTGCCAAGCCAACTGCAATTAAGAATAATTAATGAAGCCAGCTTCCCAGTTCCCATATGATGACATAATGAACTACGTCACAGTCTAGGCTGACGTCGTAAAAATTATGTCACGAATCACACGATTTAGTCCGTCTTAAACGCTAAATGATCCGTCCAGTTGTACGAATTGTATGGATTTACTATTTAATAAATGATTTGTTGAATATTTTGAAACTAATTTGACTGGGCGCTGAGGGTGCCATATGCAGCAACAGTGTCTACTCAAATTAGTTTCAACATATTATACAGCTTACCTGTATAGTTTTCCCGAAATTGAGATTCAGAGAGTGCATAGAGTGCATGGATTGA
>JAVVLW010003051.1:17500-22500 GCA_034401795.1 Chaetoderma sp. LZ-2023a | reverse complement strand
GACCGACGGAACGAACGACCGACTGACCGACCGACAGCAGCTAAATTTCCAGCACGGACTAATTATAATCAGGCTTATCATTGGGAGATGAAATTCATTAATAGCTTAGAAGCTATATTTACGTTCGCACTATAACGAGAAGATGCATTGCCTGTGTACTTGGGGTGGGCGTGCGTGCGGGCCGGCGGGCTGGCGGGCGAGCGGACAGGCTTTGACCATAATCCGGACTAAGTTCCGAATTTATGGCTATCTCAGAGATCAGCCTACTGAATTTGTCTCAAATCTGAACACAAGAAATGTTGTGTATGCGCACAAAGATTCCATAACTCTGATCACGATCGATGCATTAAATCTGAAAATTCAAATTATGCTGAGATCTTGATTGCCCTTATTAGCTTAGAAAAAGCAATGTTTATGTGTGTAGCCTAAACTGGCATTGGTGTGCATGTAACGGGGAAATAACTAATTTGGCGCGCTAGTCAACGAATCAGAAGCATATAAGTAAAATGACAATCGCGCGCACGTTTGTCAATATCTCGGAACCTGTAATCAATAAGTTATAGGTGCACCCATTTGTCTGACGACTGACCTGATGTCAATTAACTATTGGTCCGTTATAAGGGCTGAGTGAATAAAAAGTAAACTTGAGCTTGTGACGTTGACAAACGATTTGCCGATAGTCAATTCGTCAATGGGTTTGCGCCCATAGCAAAGAAGAGCGCCAATAACCAATTGGTGAGTTCAATTTCTCAGTAAATCATATGACGTGATAATCAACTACGTCTCGTGTAGGCTAACGTGATAATCAATTACATCATGAATAGCGTGACTTAGTCCGTGATAAGCGCGTAAGAGTACGTCAAATTGTACGAATCGTGTCCTTACTATTTAATAAACATTCTGTTGAATATTTTGAAATTATTTTGACAGGGCGTTATTGCTGCCATAGACATTAACAGCACCCAATCAAATTAGATTACAGCTTACATGTATATTTTTTTTTGGAAATTGATTGTAAGGCAGTTCATGGATCGATTGATCCCAAGACGGGAAAAGTGTGAGTGCAGGTTAGCTAGAGATGGGCGGGGCATAGATAAATCCATTGATTAATGTTTCTGCACCGTTGATCTTCGGTCTCATCCAGTTTAGGGGAGGCAAAGTTGGTCGTAGGCGTAGGAAAAGGTAGGTGGAGGGTAAGTGGGCGATAGCCACCTATACCCAGATTTTTCCACTCAGTAGTGTATCCCATAGCGTCCCCACCTAGGTTTTGGTCCCACACATAGATTAGCCACCACCCCCACACCAGTCCAAGGTATGTTCCTACACCCCTGTTGGTGGACGGTTTAGGAGAGCTGGCCCACCCCCTCCCAAACGGTGGCTGAGTCCGGTTGTCCTCCACCCCCACCACCCCATCCCCGACCCCTCACCGAAAGTTGGATGCTCTGATAATCTATTTTCTGCAATCTGAGTGATATACTACACCCTTATTTTTCTTCCTAGGGTCTGAAAATTCTTCATACAAATCTTTGGGGGATAGCAAGTGGGTGTGCTGTGGTTTGGTGGAGGTGGGATGGGGGAGGCGAAGCATGCGTGGAGGGGCACTTAACCCCCGGGTCGGATCAATATCTGGATCTCGGTATATCACGTAAACTTGCTCAATATGTTCAATTGAGTTTCTCTTTGTGTCTTTTACGAATTGTACCTCGTTTATAAATTAGAAATTTAATGACTTCCGAATATTTTGAAACTAATTTGGCTGAAAACTTCTCCTCAAGTTACCTTCCCTTTGTGCCATTTTAAAGTGTACGATTTGAGTCACAATCTAATAGCTGTCGATTATTTCGACCTTTCTCCTTGTGCTACTTTCGAGTGTACGAATCGCATTTTGTTGATAAATCTATATTGAATATAATTATGTATATAAAATCTACCGTCATAAAATATAGTATCGACTGTAATACCTCATATGCCTATACAAGGCCTGAGTGTAATAAAGTGAACTTGAACTTGTTCCGATTTTAACACAAGGCGGGGTGTCATGGTGACTGCACGAGTTTCCTTTTACTCCGAAAGACTCGGAAAATCGGAAAGATGTTCACGGTAAAGTGTCGCAAGAGAACGAGAGCGCGAAGGGCTCTAATCTCGGATGGTTGCAAATGTTAAGAAACTATTTGTCAGGTGAACAGATTGGTGGTCCCAAAAACATGTGGTCGGACAAGAATCACTCTTAAATAACACCACCACCACCCTCCACCCCCACGCCGCCGCCATCCCCACCACATTATCTGATTACCAAATGGCGTTACATTTGATAACTGAATTGTCTACGGCCTATTCCAACATCCGCTTAACTCATCAAATACAAATTAGTTATATTACAAGGAAGATTCTTTTGACTACTTTAAAGCTAATTTAACTGAGAGCTGTTGCTACAACAGGTTCCAGCCAAATTAATTTCAAAATATTCACATTGTTCTTTATAATTGTCTTGCTATTCAGACACTGGAATGTCAAATGCTAGAAGGCTAAGGAATGATTGACGTTATTTGATTTTTAAAACTGAAATGATTGACATTAGTTTAATTGTTAGAATCGAGATGATTGACGTTACTCTAATTGTTAACATTAACCACTAGTATTTGCTACAAGTTGTGGCTTTGTTATCTTCCAGACGTAGAGTTACACGGATCAGTTATGATAAATAAATATAGCAGCTTAAATGCGTTGATATAGGGCCTTTAATATATACACCTGTGCAAAAGTTAAGCACCAGCAAAAACAATAGAACGTAGAAACATGATGGTACAACTAGGCTGCCATACTTTTTGTCCCCGCGTTAGCTGACATAATTCCAAGTACGAAATGCACATGCATGCTTGACTTCACGCCGCTTGATGTCCGTGCGTGGCGGGAAACAGCACACGTGTTCAGTTATGTAAAAGTCCAGTTTGAGGTGTAGAACATTACATACAGATTTAGGCGACAAGATTAGGAATTTTGTGTTCATGACCGTGGTTTATTTGTACAGAGAGAATTAGCTCTTGATTGTGAACCGCTATGGCAAGACGAAGGTTAAGTGATCGTGTGAAATGGCAAATCATAGGCAGGCATACCACTGGTATGTCATGCAGAGAGATTGGCAGACAGCTGAACATTAACCATACTGTAATCAGTCGTTTGATTGCAAAACATGGGCAAACTAACGAGGTGAAGGACAGGCCTAGATCTGGAAGACCGAAGAAGACTACTGCCCGTGATGATCGAGCCCTAGTACGCCTTGTTAGGAGATCTCCATTCACCAACAGCAGAGTGCTCAGCCAGCAATGGGAAACGCGCAATAGAGTGTCAATGTCTACCGTCAAAAGGAGACTGTATGCTGCTGGCATGAAAGCTAGGAGACCTGTCAGACGTCCTCTCCTCACTGCGTACCACAAAGAGGAGCGTCTGAGGTGGTGCAACGAAAGAAGACACTGGAACATGAGATCCTGGAGACGGGTACACTGGTCCGATGAAAGTCGGTTCATGCTTCATGCCACAGATGGTCGAACTCGTGTATGGAGGTCCAGACGCACGGCGTACGACCAACGTAACATCATGGAAGAAGTTCCATTTGGTGGAGGTTCCGTTATGATATGGGGGTGCATCTCATTTGATTGTAAGCTGGATCTGTTGACTGTACCTGGAACACTAAATGGACAAAGATATCAAGATTCCACACTGGATAGAGTTGTGGTCCCTCATTTTGTAAATCATGCACCTGGAACCCACCCTATATTCATGGATGACAACGCCCGACCACATCGTGCTAGAGCTGTGCATGAATACCTCCGCCAGAATGCCATCGAAACCCTACCATGGCCAGCAAGGAGCCCTGACATGAACCCTATTGAGCATATCTGGGACGTTCTGGGAAACATGGTGAGAAGGAGGGATCCTCCTGTGCAGAACCTACAGGAATTAACAGACGCACTCCATCTTGAATGGCAACGAATACCACAATGGCGTATCAGTCGGTTGGTGACCAGCATGAGACGTCGTGTCCAGGCCGTCATCCAGGCACAAGGTGGATATACCCGGTATTAATAATGACAGTCTCAAACTCGTGCACAGATGTTAAACTTCGTTTTCAGACACCATTAATGACAATCTAGCCACGTGTGTCAACTGTAGGGCAATAGTTGTCAGTTGTGTCAACGTAACCATATTCAGGCCTCGTTTTCAAGTTCGAACAAAAACATACAGTGTTTCCCCACCATCATAATCAGCATTCCTCTAGTTGCATTATTACCTCTTGCACTAAGATGGATGGGTACATAAATGTTTATGCTATTGCTTTCTCCATAGCACATGAATATACCCTCGCATGTGCGTAAAAATAGGGTGGTGCTTAACTTTTGCACAGGTGTATACTATATGCTCTATATAGTAACAATGAGATCAAATAATTGCGTTTTATCTTATTTATTTCAATATTTATCTTTCTACATTTCCGGTTTTAGAAAACAGCCTTCAGCTTTGCGCTAATTAACGTATTTTGACCGTTCGTGGCATGGCCCATCTGATCAAATTCGTGATGTCATAAGCGGCCAAATGTGGCCTACTGTACCAATGATAGACATCAGTCCGCCCATTAACCATATAACGGCAAGAAAAGTAACATTTTTACTTCCTGAATGTCCATTTACAGACCAAGAGAACACTTTTTTAATTAACCACTGGAATGACTGGCTCGATTATCATTCCAGTGGTAAATCTTCATGGAAAAATATTCATTAGGGGCCTATATGCACATATTATTTATTTTCTTAACCAGATTTAGCCATTAAATGGGTTAAGATGGGGGATAGAAACTAGTTTTTAATGGCCTTTAAACCACTAACCATGGTTCGTATCTCTGTGTGGAACTTGGAATCGTTGCAAACAGACACTCTCAAGCCTCTCCTTGCCTCGCTTCACTCGGGAGTATTTAATAGACTTGTATCGGTGTCAATCTATTTTAT
>JAVVLW010003051.1:0-15000 GCA_034401795.1 Chaetoderma sp. LZ-2023a | reverse complement strand
CAGTTCTGAGACGAAAAGTGGTCACTTGCTCTGGCCTCGAGAGATGATGGTAGGCATCTTCTGATTGAAGTGTTCTCTAGAGTGACTTGATGATAGTCTTCATCTCTGTATGGGTAACCATGTGTTCTGTCTTATTCTCTTCTGCACCCACCTTTGCCATCTTGTCTGCTTCCTAATTTCCTTGGACTCCACAGTGTGAGGGGATCCACTGCAATGCTATCCGAAAGCATTTGATGGTTTGTAGTGCTTCTTCAAGTTGTGGCAGCTTACCTTTGGTGATAGACTCAAGGACGGAGCGGGCATCAGATAAAAAGACAATCTGTGCAATAGGGTCTGCTGATGGTATTAGTTGCATGAGCCATTGCTCCCACTTCAGCTCTGTAGTTTGTGCAGTGTTTGCCCGTCGGTATTGCAGCCGACTCATGTTGTCCGTTTGGATACTGTATGTGCAGTCCAGCTCCTCCGCTCCTAATTGCATCTTTGGCTGATCCATCTGTGTAGATCCTTATCCATGTCTCCTGAGGGTACATTTCTTCCAACATGGCTAGGGACAGGGCCTTCTTGCTCACATCACTGTGTTCATCTTTGGTTGTGAGATGAGGTACTGTGGTGCGAATAGCCATGCTCTCTAGTTTGTTTTCCCAGGGTGGAGGATCGATCAAGTGTGTGGTTTGGGTATTCTATTTGTGCTGGCAACATTTCTTGCTGTTTCCTTTGAAGTGCTTTTGTCTCTTTCACAAAACTTGATCTTTTAAGTCTTCCTGATGACAACTGTGCTTGCCTGATCTTCATCGGGTGGTTGTTGAACGATTTGAACTTTGCAGCTTGGATCAGTGCTTTGCATTCCCTTCTTTTGCTAAGTGGGGGGATGCCTGCTGTCTGCTCCATTTTTTCTATTGGTGTTGATCTCATTCCACCAGTGATGATGCGCAGTGCCTGGTTTTGTACTCTGTCGAGGTTCTGTTGATGAGATTTAGCTGCTGTCATCCATGAGCTGGATCCATACTCAAGGTGTGATCGTACGGCACCTAGGTAGATGGTCTTGAGCATCCTTTCATTGGCACCCCACTTTGTTCCTGCCAGCTTCCTCATGATGTTTAGCTTTCTTCTGGCCTTTGCCTCTGCGTTCTGGATGTGCTCCATGGTAATCTTCTGTCATAGGTGACTCCCAGGTATGTCTGCTGGTCCTCATACTCGAGTGGTGTACCGCCCAGTGTCTGATTGCCAACCGTGGTTTTGGTGGACAGTGAGAATAGCATGGCTGATGATTTTTCTTTGTTGATGGTAATACACCAGCGATTGGCCCAAGCTGTAATTCTGTCCAAGGCTAGCTGCATTCTGTACGTGGTAGTCGTTGTGTACTCCTCGTTGCACCAAAGTACAAGGTCATCTGCATAGAGGGCTGCTTGGATCCCATTGGGCAGCTCTGCTACAATGTCATTAATGAAGAGTATGAACAGAGTTGGTGATAATACACCGCCTTGTGGCACCCCTTGTCTCAGCAATACATTCTGTCCAGATTGTCCATCCACCAGCACCCTAGCTCTGCGATTGTGTAGGTATGACTTGGTCCATCGGAACATGTTGCCACCGATGCCTGTGCGCTGGAGCTTCACGAGGAGGCCATCCTTCCACACCTTATCAAATGCCTTCTGCAGATCGATAAAGGCAGCTCGCATCACCTCGCTAAATTAAACCCTGCCGTTTTTTCCCTCCAGCTTCTTCTTTTGGCCTCCAGCTTGGTCTTTAGATACCTGGCTTTAGTTTGTTGTAGCGTGAAGTGGTTTTCATGACAGGGATTACCCTCTGCATCTTCTCTGGCCTTGTCTAGTTTATCATGTGCTGCTTGCAGTTCTGTTGTCCAGTAGGGGGGTAGTTTTTCCTGAACCCTCGAGGAATCGTTTCGTTGGCAGCCTTGAGGATACTTGAATTAAATTCCTTGACCACATTGTGGATGTTTCTCCCTTCTACTGCTATATTTTGGGTAAGCTCATTGGAACGAATGCCGAACAGACTCCAATTTGCCTTTTTGTAGTTCCACCTTGGATGTTGAGGTGAACTTGTCGAAATACTTTCAGAAAGAGAGAGGAGGACTGGGCGGTGGTCGCTTCCTCCTAACTGCGATCCGTCCACTCTACTGAGGTTTCTGTGAATGTCTTCTGTACAAAATGCCAAGTCCGGCGTTGTTGTCGAGTGCCACCGGCGCGAGTAGAAGGTAGGCTGATCCGTGGGATCGTTGACAAGTAAAAGGTGCTTTTCATCTTGCCATGCTTCAATGTCTTCTCCTCGTTTATCAATTACTCTGTATCTCCAGCTCTGGGACTGGCTATTAAAGTCTCCCGCAATGAGGAAGTGGCAGTCCGGGACCTGGATTGTGTCAAGTGAGAGATTCTTGTCATTAGGGCAGTAATAATTGGCAATGTCAATCACAGAGTTGCTGGTTGCTACCTTGATCTTGATATATTCTGCCTCTTCCATAAAGGTTTTGATCTGGCTGGCGTTCACGCTGTTTCGGACCAAGGTGATCACCCCGCCTTTCTTTCTTCCTCTTCGATCACACCAGAAAATCTGGTAACCTCTGATCTTAAATGGTTTTCCTTCTTGCATGTGTGTCTCTTGGATGCAGCAGATATCAATGTTGTTTTCGTACAGGAACTGTTCGAGCTCTGATTTCTTGTTGGTAACCCCTTCAGCGTTTCAGTGCATGATGTTGATACTGGGGTTCTCTTTGGGTTTGGTCTTCTCTTTCGGTTGGCCAGTAGCGCTCCATCCTCGTCCCCTTTCTCCACAAGACGAGTTGATGTGGCCTCCAGTAGCTGAGGGTGGGCTCCTTCGAGGCGTGGAGCCCGGCGCTGCACATGCCTGACGGATCCTCACAGGGCGAGCACCATTTCTGTTGATTCGATCTCCAAGTGTCATTTCATTAGCGTCGTGCATAATGCTCTGGTTAGCCCCTCCAAATGTCTGGATTGACACCCAGTGGGTTACACCCCTGCGCCACGTTGAGGCCGAGCATATAGTCTTAAACAGGGGTGTAGTAGTAGTAGTAGTAGTAGTAGTAGTAGTAGTAGTAGTAGTAGTAGTAGTAGTAGTAGTAGTAGTAGTAGTAGTCGTCGTCGTCGTAGCGGCGGCGGAAGCGGCAACAGCTGGTAAGCCTTTGGGGTTTTTTTACAATATTAAAAATTTACACAATTTTATAAGAATATGCACATGGCATCTAGTTAATAAATTTTTTGTTTTGTCTGGTTTGAAACTTGTGATAAAGTACTGCTCATCGTCGTATTTTCTGCAAGTATAAAGAGAATGATTTTCGTGGTCTATTTCATTGCACATCCCACACAATAGGTCATTTTAAAGTAGATTCCTAAGATATCTTTCATACCCGAAGTATTCTTTAATTTCTTTGTAGTAAGTTTATCTGGTAGAAGCATCAATTTCCCGTCTCCAGCGTGCTGGGTATTGATTCTGCAAATGTTTCTTTTGTGACTTTAACAATATAATATTTATGAATATAGTCCTCGCTCATTAACTGTTCTTGACCTACAGCTTGAAGAATAGATGTGATACATGCTAGTCACTTACAGTTAAAATGTGTATTATTATCTAGCTCTCTATATAAAAGGTAGATGGTAGAGGAGAGTTTCCCATAGCCGGCAATCACGAGAGTAGCCAACCCCCTAATCATATTACATTTTATGGTAATATTTAATGGATGTCGCCCACCTATCACTAATTGCCGTTCATTAGACCCGCACTCATCATTAATTGGCATTCATTAGACCCGCAGCCCTCATTGTTTGGCATTCATTAGACAATAGGCAGGCATCCATAATAATTGGCCGTTCATTAGACCCAACTCCGTCGTTATTTGCCATTCATCATCACCCCACCCACCCACCCACCCACACACCAACCCACCCACTCACACACGTCATTATTTGACGTTCATTCTTCCGCACCCATCAATATTTGGCATTCATTAGACACGCACCCATCATAATTTGCCGTTCATTAGACCCACACACCTCATTATTTGGCATTCATTCTCCCGCACACGTCATCAGTTGGCACTCATTAGACCCCACCCATCATAATTTGCCGTTCATTAGACCCGCACCCATCATAATTTACCGTTCATTCGACCCATGCACATCCATCATTATTTGGCGTTCATTAGACCCGCACTCATCATAATGTGTCGTTCATTAGAACCGCACCCATCATTATTTGTCGTTCATTAGACCCGCACCCATCATAATTTGATGTTCTTTAGACCCGCACCCATCATTATTTGCCATTCATTATACCCACACACATCATAATTTGTGGTTCATTAGACGCGCACCCATCATTATTTGCCGTTCATTAGACCCACACCCATCATTATTTGCCGTTCATTAGACCCGCACCCATCATTATTTGCCGTTCATTAGACCCGCACCCATCATTATTTGCTGTTCATTAGACCCGCACCCATCATTATTTGCCGTTCATTAGACCCGCACCCATCATAATTTGCCGTTCATTAGACCCGCACCCATCATTATTTGCCGTTCATTAGACCCGCACCCATCATAAGTTGCCGTTCATTAGACCCGCACCCATCATAAGTTGCCGTTCACTAGACCCGCACCCATCATTATTTGCCGTTCATTATACCCGCACCCATCATTACTTGCCGTTCATTAGATCCGCATCCATCATAATTTGCCTTCATTAGACCCGCATCCATCATTATTTGCCGTTCATTAGACCCGCACCCATCATTATTTGCCGTTTATTAGACCCGCACCCATCATTATTTGCCGTTCATTAGACCCACATCCATCATTATTTGCCGTTCATTAGACCCGCACCCATCATTATTTGCCGTTCATTAGACCCGCATCTATCATAATTTGCCTTCATTAGACCCGCATCCATCATTATTTGCCGTTCATTAGACCCGCACCCATCGTTATTTGCCGTTCATTAGACCCGCATCCATCATAATTTGCCTTCATTAGACCCGCACCCATCATTATTTGCCGTTCATTCGACCCGCATCCATCATAATTTGCCTTCATTAGACCCGCATTCCTAATAGAAATAGTGTTAATCTAAGAGTTGACGTCTAAGAAAGCAGTAGTTTTCACCAAAAGCATCCTCCCTCTCAAGCTATGCTCCGCCCATTTCTAGCATAGCTCCTCCCACTTTTTACGCCTTTTCGAATCAATTTATATACATAGACTCCTGAATGCCCAGAATCCCAATATCAATGTAATTATTCAAGTAAAACGTTGAATACTTTGAAACTAATTTGATTGGGTTATGTTGCAATTACGTCATGATTGATGTAGGTAAGTTCGTCACCAACGCATAATCGATGACGGACTAAGTCTTATTGTACGAATCGTATGTATTTACTATTTAATAAACATGCTGTTGAATATTTTGAAACTAAGTTGACTGGGCGCTGTTGCTGCCATAGACAGCAACAGCACCAAGTTAAATTAGTTTTAACATATTCAACAGCTTACCTGTATATTTTTTTTAAAGTTGAGATTCAAGGAGTGCAGGGATCGATCGATTCCAACAGGCAAAATGTGTGGCTGGAGCTCTAACTAGGGATGGTCGGGGCATAGTTAGCTGGATTCCTCCACTGAAATACATCCGTACACATAAACTGTTGTACGCTTTGAAACCAAATTTACTGGCAACAACGTCCAGTCACATTAGTGTGAAACTAATCAACATAATTTGTTATGCGTCTAAATAGGAATTTCTAGTAATCGTTACACGCACGCACGCACACGCGCACGCACGCAAGCACGCTGCCGCATTGAAATATGTGCGGGAAAAGTTCCACAAGACCAAACCCGCACCCCACCCCATCCCAGTGTCAATACTGGGCATGCCGCTAGAGATGGAATATGCCGACGATGTGGACTTCATAGACGAGGAAAAGAAACCTCTTGACGAACTTCTCCCAATAGCTGCAAGCAAACTAAAATTTGAGAATCTCTTTATGAATGAATCCAAAACAGAGTTCACCCACATATACCTATCGACAAAGCATGAAACTATAGAAAATGACGACCCACTTCGTGGTGGCGAACCATGGAGGAAAAGTAAAATCCTGGTCTCACTGCTTTGCAGTACTGCTGGCATTTCTGCACGCTGCGTCATGGGGAACAGCTTTCCAGTCCTTCTGGAAGCTATGGATTCGTAGACCAAAGATACCCTTAATAAAGAAGCTACGCTTATACAATGCAACCTGCGTGTCCTTGATGCTGTATAACTGTAACAGCTGGGTAGCTCCAAAGGCAGCTCTAGACAAACTCGATGCCTGCCACGCAAACACCTACGCACCATCAATGGACACCGATGGCCAGACAGCATAATTTACAACGATGCACTATACAAGATGTGTAACACGTCGCCGCTGTCTGTAAAAGTCGCCCAGCAAAGATGGTCTATGTTTGGCCATGTGATAAGGATACAAGAAGAGACACCAGCACAGAGACCATTCCTTGGAATTCGCCCTACTCGGAGCCAGCAAATACAAAGGCAGAAGAAGACGTCATTGCATAAATCTGCTAAGCGTGCTACGATGTGATCTCAAGAAAGCAGGACTCGGTACACTCAAGTCAAGAATGGACCCTGAGGAAGCTAAGGATTTCGGCTGAGGACAAGACACAGTGGGCAAAAGCGAAGAAGGACTGATTGCAGCTGTCGGATGTTTCTACTACTACAGCCGCAGAATACAGTAATCATACATATATATATATATATATATATATATATATATATATATATATATATATATATATATATATATATATATATATATATATATATATATATATATATATATATATATATATATAAAGGTTCGTGCGTGTGTATAATAAGTATGTGTCAAACAGGTGTAATTTTTGGCTAAGAACGGTAATAATATCATGTGCCAAATGTGCATTCTTTAGAGCAAAAAGCATCAAAGGACTTAAACATGATCATTAGACGCACATAAATTGCATAGCAATGTGTTGTTAATATCAAACCGCGCGACCTTTCTGGTGCACCGCACACGGAGATGTTTTTATAATATTTTTCCCCGTAATTTTGTGTGGTTTTTTTTACAAATATTTAGCAAATGTTAAAAATGTAAAAATTCATTTACGAATTCTAGTTACGAAATTGGTTACTTTAAGTTTTGTTAAAAATCAAACTGTCTCACGAATTAAGAATGGGAAAATGGTCTTTGAGGTTTTAACCCATTTAACCCTGTTATTTGCTTAAAAACTATTTTATCATAGAAAATGTCCATTTCGAGACCAAGAGATTATTTTTGAAAATTTATCACTGGAATGACTGGCTTGATAACCGAACCAGTTATTCCTGGGGATAATTTTTAAAAGAAGTTTCTCTTGGTCTGCAAATGGACGTTTTCGATGAGAAAATAAAAATTTTCGTGAACACATTCATGGCAAGGGGCACAAATTGGGGAGACTGCTGGAGGTAGGGTTGGAGGTGGGTGTTGGCTACATAGTTCTTTGTAAATACTGTATATTTATGTTTGCCAGATGAAAACAATGCGACCCGGGTTTATTTATAAATAAATTTAATTGAATTGAGGCACACATGTATATTTATTATAGTATAGGCAAACTAGATTTATCTCCAATATTTGGCGGAGAACGGCTCCATCCCACCACCACCTCCCCCTCCTACACCCCCCCCCCACCACACCCAACCCACCACACCCCCACTCCTCCCCACACCCACCCCACATAACATGTCTCAATAACTACAGATAGGAATGCCATTTTTGTTGACACAATAGCGGTTAAGTAAGATGGTTACTTAAGTAAGTTGGTCACCTATGTAAGTTTTTCGCTTATTTACTGTAGCCGCTCACGTTAAGTGGTCTTAGAAGTGAGGTGCTTACTTAAGGAAGCTTTTCACTTATTTAAGCTGGTCATCCAAGTAGCATGCTCGTTTATATAAGGTGGTCGTTTATGTAAGTTGCTGCTGATCAGGAACATTATCGATAGCGGCTTGCATGTGCATAAATAGGCTCATTTCTAAATTGTTCTGGATTCCAGTGTAAGTAGATTTATCCACATTTTAAATCACTCCAGAAGTTCACAAAGTATCGTAGACTATTCTAAACCAATTAGATTACATGTAAAAAAACACCTGCTTAGTATCATGGTGTATACGACGCTGACACCCTAACTCAGTGTAATGGTCAGATATTTATTTATTGGAAAATGTCAGACCAATTCTGGATAAACTCACGAACTGACGTTTAATAAATATATAATGTATCTATGCACGGGAGATGACCGCGGAATGTAACTAGTGATATGGTACTATGAGTTACCTCCCTTTAGTTGAAGGAATGTGGAAGTTTTGAATGCAGGTGAAAACACATCATTGACCACTTTAATAGCTAAATTTGATCAGGAAAATAAAATTATTTGTTTTTAAATGTCCATTAGCAGGACAAACATTTTCTTTAATTTACCACTGAAATGGCTGGCTCCATTGCAGATACAGCTGCTATTAGTCCTTCTTCCCTTTGCCCACTGTGTCTGGTCCTCAGCCGAAATCCTTAGCTTCCTCAGGTCCATTCTTGACTTGAGTGTACCGAGACCCGCATTCCTGAGGTCACCTCGTAGCACGCCTAGCAGAGTTATGCAATACCGTCCGCTCCTGGCGTTGTATTTGCTGGCTCCGAGTAGGGTGAATTCCAAGTCTCTCTGTGCTGGTGTCTCTTCTGGCATCCTTAGCACATGGACAGACATAGACCATCTTTGCTGGCCGACTTTTACAGACAGCGGCGACGTATTACACATCTTGTATAGTGCATCGTTGGAAATTATGCTGTCTGGCCATCGGTGGCCAGTGATGGTGTGTAGGTGTTTGCAGTTGCAGGCATCGAGTTTGTCTAGAGCTCTTTTTGGAGCTGTCCAGCTGTTAGTTATACAGCATCAATGATACGCAGGTTGCATTGTATAAACGTAGCCTTTTTACCAAGGGCATCTTTGATCTACGAATCCATAGCTTCCAGAAGGACTGGAAAGCTATGTTCCCCATGACACAACGTGCAGCAATGTCAGCAGTACTGCAAAGCAGTGAGCCCAGGATTTTACTTTTCCTACATGGTTCGCCGCCACGAAGTGGATCGTCATTTTCTTTTATTTTCATGCTTTGTAGATAGGTATGTGGGTGAACGCTGTTTTGGATTCATTCACAGAGATTCTCATTTTTTAGTTTGCTTACAGCTACTGGGAGACATTCGTCAATAGGGTTTCTTTTCCTCGTCTATGAGGTCCACATCGTCGGCATATTCCCTCTCTAGCGGCATACCCAGTATTGACACTGGGGTGTTTGGTCAAAAATAGTATTCTCTTGCAAATAGACATTTCTCAAGACCACTGCAGAGGCAGGTTTTGGCCGGTTATGTCACGACGGGGTTAAACTAGTACAGTTCTAATTACCTATCTCAATGGACATTTAGTTTGACTGGAAGTTGATGCTACCTAAATTAGTTTTCCACAGCAATACCATACTATATAAGGGATCCTCGATGATTTTTTCCCTAGTTAGTTGAGCAATGTCATACCAGGCTTCAAATCGTTTTTAAATGTATCAAAACTTAGCTATTCATCTTCTTCTTGATAATGGAGATTCCTCCTCTTCAAGCCGGACGTCAATTGATGACTATAAGTTAACATAATTAGGCAGAGATGAGACCACGAGTCTTCCTTCAGCAGCCATAACCGCAACGAATATGTGCAGAAACTCCAGTTTTTCGATATCTGTTCAATCTGAGGAATGTCCTCGAGGACAGGCAGGATGAAGTGGATCAAGAAGCGTCTGATAGAGTAGATTAGTGGAGACACCACCCAATTTTGCCAGGATATCATGTAGTCGATCATAACGTTGGATGCGGGCATCATGCAATGACTGGCAATGAATAAGGAAGTGTTCCTGCACTGCAGAGTAAGCGTGAGCGTACTGATTAGGGTTTCTGTATGCGGTGTGGAGACGCAGACTACCTGTTAATGCTCTAGCCTTATATGTGGCTTTCTTTTGTCATGAAGGGATGAGACAGAAGTCTACCAGACTGACGATACTTTTTTCAAAATGAATTGGTCTCTTCAACTCTCTTGACATGTATCGCAACGACCTCAGGTTCTGAGCTCCTTGCCATAGGCTTCCTGTCCATGAGTGAATAGCAGAGTATACACGGTTCTTCTATCGATCCTTTGATGGTGTTGCAGCTGTTAATTCATGAGTGCTAGGAAGGCCATATTTCCACAAGATCCTCGCTATCGAAGAAGACCGGGTGTTGTTATCTACCGCATTGAGTGCGAGTTGACGCGGCGTCAGATCAAACTCCCTTCGTGTCAGATGATGTTCCGGAAAAGCATTAGGGAGTTTAGGGCTCTTTGATGTAAATCTGCTGTTACTTGTAGGACACCTATCAATCCATATACAGCAGATGATCCAACATTATCTGGAAGATTCTGAACTTGCCGGAGTAGCTGCCTTGTAGCTCGCTCCATCACGACGCCCTCCTGCTTACTCACCACTCAGACCTCCATGCCGTGAATAAGGGGCGGCTGAATGTAGGTTATCTACAGTTTACGTGATATTGCAGGAGTTAAGCCATTTTTTCCATGAAAACCTGTGCCAAAAAGCATATATAGTGTATACTTGTCTGTGGTTATGTTACTTGCCAGCTGTTTTTGCGTTAGGCCCTGCACTGACCCATGGATAACACCAAGATGAAAAGAATGATCAACTACAGTAAGCTGTTGATTATTGAATCTGGTGTGAGGTTTCACTATTTCGCATTTACTATTGTTATGGTGGTAGATGATCATATATATTTTAGACATGCCTGTATTATGCCGGTTATCCAAGTCATAAGCAGCAAATAGTGACACCACTACATGCAGGTCAGGAGTTGGGTATGGTGCGAGAACTGTACTGCCATCTGCGGTAGTCAGGACAGGTACAGATATGTTAACCTCTGACATTCCATTCTCTTTATCTGAAGACAACTATACAGGACAGCTTTTGAATATTTTGAACCTAATTTGACTAGAACGTGCTGCTGCCCAAGACCCCCACCCGCCTCCCCCACCATATCCTGCATGTTCTATCACCGGGATAACCTGTGTAATACGCTACAGAAAAGACCATAAATAAATTTAAATGTTTCCAAAACAACACCAGAAACACATAAGTCGGTACAATCTTGAACACGGTGTAAGAAAGGTGCTGTTGAATAATTTGAACCTAATTGGATTATGGCAGCAATGTCATCTAAGTCAAGTATGTTCAAAATGTTCAACAGTACGTTTTATTTTGTTATAGTATTTCCGTGCTGTATTGTACAGCCCGCAAACACGTCGGTGGATATACGCTCCACTATTTGAAACCTACAATAACCTTCAAATCAAGTCGTTCCAGTGGTAAAATTTCATCAGTTTTAAACTCTCGGTCTGTAAATGGACGTTTTCTTTGGGAAAATTGAAATATTCTTGAACAAATTTGAGGGTTGAGTCAGTACATGCTAATACAACAATGCAATAACTATCAGCCCCCAGAAGATTAAGCAAGGTGTCCAAGTGAATGCATAGTCACTAAAGACTATCATTGAAAGCACTAACTACATCGGTCGGTGTGAATGTTAAGATTATTAATCCAAAGTTTATCCATCCATCATATGATGTCAAAATCAACTACCTGACGTGTAGGCTGACGTCATTTTCGATTACATCATGAATGACGTAGATAAGTTCGTCACGATCGCTTAATTGATGACGGGCTAAGCGTTGTTGTACGAATTGTATCTCTACTATTTTATAAACATGCTGTTGAACATTTTGAAATTAATTTGACTCAGCGCTGTTGCTGCCTATACAAATTAGCTTCAAAATATTCAACAGCTTACCTGTATAGTTTTCTGGAAATTAATAGTCAGGCAGAGCAGGGATCGATCGATCCCAAAATGGCGAAGTGTGTGTGGAGCCAACCTAGAGATGGGCGTGGCATAGCTAAAACTGGAAAGGTCCTTTACATAACTAGAACGCACTCGCGGGAGATGTTGACGTCTTTGCGCTCTGTCTTACCAATGCACTGTCCACGTGACCTAGATAGTTGATCCGTTGACCTCAAACTCAAAGCAATCATAAACTATCGCAATACGAAGGCGTAAGCTAAATCTGGTGATTCTACTTTCTTGTACTCGAGTTATGGCGAAAAATGTGTATTCCATGCATTATACACTCTGTGACCCGGTGACCCTAGATATTTGATGCTTTGTCCTTAAACTCACAGAACTTCTAGCCACCTATATTGTGAACGGATATGCCAAATTTGGTAATTCTACCTACTTGCATTCATGGCTATAACCGTGTATATCGGGATGCACTTCGTGAGCTAGATATTTGAATGTGTGACCTCATATTTTGCCTAGCCATCGACATCAGTAATGAAAGTGGGCAAAGGAAAAACCCCTCAAAATGTCAATGGCGCCGTTTGTGAGTGGGAGGCCGAGCACAGGGCCGCCTAAGCCCCATAGAATTTTAGGGATCTAGATGTTCTGTGATGCATTCTAAGCTCATTCCGTCACTCAAATCCCAATTTTTCTCCGACAAGTTATTCTGCTTCAGAACCAATCAAATTACCCTTCTTTGTCACACTACCTTTCAGAAAATCCACAATAGGAGAGCGTGCCCGGGGGTGGGAAAATTGAGCGATTTTGCTTGTCACCTGGTTGTCTCTGAAGCAATCTGAGTGACTATGTAATA
This sequence comes from Chaetoderma sp. LZ-2023a, assembly GCA_034401795.1. NCBI lineage: Eukaryota > Metazoa > Mollusca > Caudofoveata > Chaetodermatida > Chaetodermatidae > Chaetoderma > Chaetoderma sp. LZ-2023a. Next base: position 2,185 of record JAVVLW010003051.1, on the reverse strand, counting down.
AAATACATGATAAACAGCATATTTAGCGTGATATTTTGTTGAATTTATATATTGATGCTGACAAAATGTCCATTTGCAAGCCATGGTTATAATATTGAATATTGGCTTGCACGATTACGTAATTAAATCGAAAACCGATAAAATAGAAAATCACGATTATGTTTTAAATCGTGAATTTATATGCTTACAAATTAAATAATCGAATAATCGTGAATATTTTCTATTGCATAAAATATTTCAAAACCTAACTTTCAATTAATTTTTAATGCGATCGGTCATGAAATATGGCATTTTGCTTAGTGAATGTATGTACATTTGCAGGGCAAGAGAAGACTATTTTTGAAAATGTATTACATGTGATACATTTTTAAAAATAGCCTTCTCTTGCCCTGCAAATGGACTTTTCTAAACACCATTGCAATTTTCGTCATTGATATTCTTTTCTTGTTGTTTCTTGGTAATTTTTATCCAAGCTGATTAATTGAGTAATGATGATTATTTTTTAATAATCGATCGCGATCACTCAACGCAATAATCGCACAAGCCTAATTGAATATGAATCAATTTGCCAAATTTGGCGATTCTACCTTTTGTATACTCTTTCAGATAAACAGACAGACAGACAGACAAACAAACAGATGGCATCAAATGCAATACTCCTACAGGCCTTCCGCAACCCGAGTAACAAGAGGATAAGGGAATGTGATGCTCATCCGGAATATAAGCCTACCACACTCATCCTCTCAGCCAAGTTTAGTTGATAGCGGGCCAACGGTTAAACAGTAGCAAGGGTTATACTTTTTAAAACAATTTTCTGAACATCTTTTCGTAAATCCAAGATGGCCACCTAAACCAATCAAATTTATCATTAGAAGTTTTGAAGCATACGATCATAGGATCCTTCAATCTAGGTTTCGCTAAAATCAGGTCCTTGGTAAATGAGTCGCGTATAAAAGGATTTCCGGATGTTTTGGAAAATCCAAGATGGCCACCTTAAAAATTGATAAATAGAATTTCTGTATATAAGTTTGGAAGAGTAACACCACATGGTCTTTAGGCCAGGTTTGGTCGAAGCCGAACAAGCGTTTAATGAGCAGTAGTCTTTTAAAAGCAAACTTTGATGTTTCGGAAAATCCAAGATGACTCCCGGAAATATTAAGCTAACCAAACATATTTCTGTATGCACATATATCTGTATACAAGATCAGAAGCCTGTGACAATATGGTTTTCAAAGAAAGTTGGCTGAAATCACTCCGACAGTTAATGAGTAGTAGTCTTAATTGATATTAGGTAATATTTGGAAAATCAAAAATGGCCGCCAGAAAATGGACCAATTAAATTTCTGTAGACAAGTTTGGAAATTTATGACCATAGTCAGCTGAGCCAAGTTTGGTTGAAATCGGCCCAGCGTTAAATAAGTACCGTTTTATTGATTTCTCGGACTTAAGCCTTAAAGCCATAGCGCTATTCCAGCCCGCTTTGGCTGTAATCGGTCCAGCAGTTAATGAAGTGTAGTTTTTTAAAGCAGGAGTTGGCAGACGCACGGATGAACAGTCACAATAGCGTAATGTAAGCTCACTTTGTCTTTCAGTCCAGATGAGATAAAAATAATAACATTACAAATCTTTTGTTTCGGCCTTGTGATCTTTGGAGCACGTTATTGTACTACTGAAGCCCTTAATTTTCTTTTTACCTACGTTGCAAGATGACAGGATTAATACGAGCATGGAGTGATAGGTGTTGTTGTTCTTAGGACATATAAGACATTTTTTAATAACTCTTGTTCTACTGGATGGATCTCCTCAAAATTTAGGTAGAAACTTGTCCGTAGCCTCTCAAAGATGTATGCCAATTTTGAGATCAAAATCTAAAAGTTAACAGCAACAGCTTTAACCAACATTCTTTTCAAAATAGGTATTTTCAATAATGATCCATCTCCAAACTTGTGTGGTAGCTTCCACAGCGGATCCCGAAAACATAGGCTATGCCAATGCTGGGATCAAAAGATAAAGTGAAACAGCAACATCTTTCACCAACATGGTTTTCAAAATAAATATTTGTAACAAGAGGCATAAGGGCTTGTGATGCTCACCTGGTCCATTAGCATTTGAAGCATTTGCATTTAAGATGGAAACAAAATTTTCACAGGAAAAATCTACCAATCAAAATTCTAAATGGAAATTC